>BMAO01031974.1:0-50749 GCA_019973975.1 Trichonephila clavata | reverse complement strand
CTGTGGGCGCTGGACTGAAAAACAGTCCTCAATCCCATATCGTGACAGTCTTAGATGTTGGAGCGGCTTGTTTGGAGATTTTCATTCTGCGGGGAGGCTTGTTGGCTTGTGATTGGTTGGAGGTGATCTGGAGGCGTGGCTATGGATATTTTTCTTGTCAGAGAATTAAGTTCTCTAAAAATCTGCAGGAATGAGAGCTGAGAAAAAATGCTCTCTGAATTATCAGTGAAGGATGAGGATAAAGACTCTTATTGGCTGCCCACTAGGGGTATGAAATAGATAATGAAAGTAGCTTGTCCAGTGGGGAAGAGTAAAGAAAATAATATGAGCAAAAATGTTAAATTAAAAATGTAAAATTAAAAAATGTAAAATTATAAAAATTTTCTGGGTGCAATAATTAAGAAATTATTGCCAGAGAAAGAGCTTAAGGCGGGTTGTAGGAGTCCAGAAGGATTCTCCTTGGCCTTTTAGTATTATGATTTGCTTTATATGGGATTAGATTTGTCATATTAAAAATTATTTGTATCTGAAAGAGAGTTAAAAAAGTTAAAGGCTAATTTTTGAATATGAGATTTAAAACTATTGATTTTAAGAGCGTTATTGATATCGTCATTTCTCGTATATCTTGTTGCTTTTACTGTCATACGTATGTATGAATTTTGTACTACATTTAGAATATTAATATTAGAATTTGCGGCATATCCCCAAACTGGACAAGCGTAGGCAATAATGGGACGCATGACGGCTGTATAGAGAAGCACTTTGTTATCTATACTTAAATGTGAGTTCCGAGATATTAGGGGGGAAAGTTTAAACATGATTTTTCGGAACTTATCGCGTACGTATAAAATATGTTGTTTCCAAGTTAGGTGAGAGTCGAAAATAATGCCGAGATATTTGGTTTCCTGAGACCAGGGGATTTGTTTGTTGTACATGATAAGAGGTGGTGGAATTGTGCGTTTTTTAGTGAAAATGACTGCGCATGATTTCTCTACGTTAATGCTTATTTTCCATCTGTCGTAAAAAGTTTCAAGTAATTTTAAGTGTTTATTTAGTGCAAAAGTTATTGTTTCTAATTTTCTGTAGGTGGCAGTAATGGCCGTATCATCCGCATACATGTTAATATTGGTTAGTGAGTAATTAGGGATGTCGTTAATATATATGTTAAATAGCAGCGGTCCTAGGAGGGATCCCTGAGGGCATCCTGCGGAAATATTGTGTGAGTTAGAGAGGGTTTCGTTGACTCTGATCTTAAAAGAACGGTTAATTAGATATGAGTGAATTAAGTGAGTTATAGGAGGGGGAATTTTGTAGGTAATTAGTTTGAAAGTGAGTCCATTGATCCAAACACGGTCGAAGGCTTTCTGGATATCCAGAAAGACAGCTCCCGTGCTCTTTTTCTTTTGGAAACCTTCCGAAATATTTTCTGTTAATCTGAGGAGTGGGTGTAGAGTAGAAAGTTTATTCGTAAAGCCATATTGATTTGGGTTAATAAAGTTATTCTCATTGATAAATTCTTTTAGTCTGGTTAGTATGATATATTCGGTTAGTTTACTTAAAGTTGATAAGAGAGAGATTGGGCGATAATTTTCGGCTAGGTGTTTATTTTTATTGGGTTTATTAATGGGGAAGATGATAGCTTCCTTCTCTCCAATTACTTGGGAAGTGATGAAATTTTAAAATTTTGTTAATAAGGATTGTAAGAATAAGAATTAGTTTTAAGGGGAAATTTTTAAGCATATTGTTGGTAATACCATCTTTACCTGGCGCTTTTTTCTTGTTTGTCTTTTTAATAAATGATATGATTTCGTCAGGTAAAGTGGGTTCAATTTGAGTAGTGGGGGGGGGGATAGATAGAAAGTTTTTTACAACAGAATTAATATTTTCTTCATCGTGATTAAAGTTATTATTGTTACGGGGATTTTCAATAAAGTTATTTTTAATTGTATTAGCAAGAAGGTTAGCTTTCTGCGGACCAGTGATGGCCATTCCGGATGCACAATTTAGAGTAGGAATGATAGAGCGTTTGTTTTTAAGAAATCGCTGCGCCTCCCATAGGCTGTTGTCTGTTGTATTTAAAGCTTCGAGTTTAGTGTTCCATGAGTTATTACTGTATTTTTTGAGTTCCTTTTTTAAATTTGCTTGTGCTCTATTGAATAAGTGTTTGAAAGATGGATTTAGCGTTTGGTGATAGCGTTTACGGATGTAATTTTTGTGCTAAATGATCTGGTTGATGTATTGTGGGGTGTAGTTGCGATGATGATTTTCTATTGGTCGGGAGGCGTGGCTATGTGAATCGACGACCGCCTCGGTGAACTCTGAAATTTTATTTTCGAGATCATTGATATTATTTATGTCATTTGGATAAAAATTTAAGAGAGAGATATTTCTATTTAGGTTATTTCTGAAATCTTTCCAATTGGTAGATATTGCTCTCGGATTGGGTGGTCCCATGTTAAGTTTAAGATCGAAATTAAGAAAGACAGGATTATGGTCAGAGTAGAGGTCATTAATAGATGTAATGGTGTATGGATAATAAAAATTTTTAATGAGAGCAATATCGATAGTGTTTGCAGAGTTATGACCAAATCTGGTCGGAGAATCGGGGTAAGCTATATTTAAGTTTAAAGTGCTAGCAAAATTGTATAGATGTCTACCTCTATTAGAGATATTTTTACAGTTCCAGGCATTATGCGTGGCATTAAAATCTCCGAAAATGACGCAGTTACTGCTAGTTTGGATGAAGTACTCAAGGTCTATTGTGAAGAGGTTGTCATCGGAGGATGGAGGGATGTAAATGGAGACTATGGAGATGGGGTCATGGTTATTAGGAGTTAATATGATGTTAGTGGCTTCCGTTGCGCGGAGAGGTGGGGTCGGTAGTAAGTGATGTTTAATTGCTTTTTTAATGAGAATCAGAGTTCCTCCGGCGGCCGCACCGTCAGTAATTCTATCATTCCTGTAGCATGTATAGTTGGCTATGTTAAATTTATGTGATGGTCTCAGGTGAGTTTCTTGGATGAGAAAAATATCGGGACAGTGCTTCTCTATAAAGATCCGCAGCTCTACTCTGCGTCTTAGCAGTCCGTTTGCGTTCCAAGAACACAAATTGAGGCCAATTGGGGACTTATACATTATTATTATTGCAAGATGCCTCTATTAAGGCGTACATTTGGTTTGGGTTATTGCTAGCGTTTTGGACCTGATTTAAGTTATTCATGATGTTAGGATTTGCGTTACATAGAGCTTGAGTAAATTGAGATAATTGTAGCAAACATTGCATAGTCATTTGCAATGTTGCTTGAATATTAAAATTACTATTGAGTTGATTAGTATTGAGGGTATTAGGATTAAAATTAAAATTATTATTACTATTGTTATTTAATTGTCTATTATTTATTGGGGGATTTTTTCTGGCCTCATTTTGTGTCGAAAACCCAGGATTTTGTGGTGCCATCTGGTGTTTGTTATTTGAATTAGAAGCGTTTTTATTATTATCATTAGCAGCTTGTGCGTAAGAGATATTAGGTCTAACGATACTATTGTAAATACTTGTATATGAGTTGCGTTTATTTTGAGCAGTACCCTTAGGGGGTTTAGGGAAACAGGGGCAGCCTTTCCAGTTTGCCATATGCCCGTAAACTTGGCAATTTATGCAGAAGGTCGTTTCTAATCGTTGTTTGATGGGGCATTCGCGAGTAATATGTCCTTCGCCGCATTTAAGGCAGCGGGGAGTAAGGTGACAGTTATCTGAGCTGTGGTGGAAATTGTTACAGGTGTAACATTGTGTTACACCCCTTCCATTGTATCCGTCGATTTTAATGCTTAGGTAATTTAGAGTTTTGAGATTGAAAATTTTTAAATTTTCGATATTACGCGGGAGTGTGATTAAAAATATTGGTAGAGTTTGTTTAGTGTATCTTCCTATTAATTGGTTAACTTTTTCTGGTGTATATCCGAGAGTTTCTAGGTCTGTTTTAATGTCTTCGGGTTTAAAGTTTCGGGGGAGTCCTTTTATGACAACTTTTATGGGACGTTCGTTTTTAGGTCTTATTACGTAAAATTGAAATTTAACAGCTTTTAAGAATTGGATAAGTGAGCGGCGTTGATCAAAGCTATCTGAGTATAATTTTATATATTCTCCGGTGAGTCGTGATCTAAGTTTAGGGTATGCGGCCATTATGGTGTTCATGTGATTTTTGACGTGATCTGTTATTTTTAGCATTACTGGAGGGGGAAGGGTAGGTGTGTCTTGTGCGGCGTTTTGATTGGATGGCGCGGCAGGGCGATTTTGCGCTGGGGAGGTCGGTTCTTCTTGGTCGATTTCAGTTTGGGAGTCTAATCCTGGGTTTTCTAGGTTATTATCGGGTAAAGCAAATTTATTAGTAGAAATTAAGTTGTCATCTACTGATTGAGACAAATCTAAATTAATTTTGCGAGCAGTCTTCCTTATGGGAGGAAACTCAAATTCTGAGAGATCTTTTCTTTTGGTTTGGTTATTTTCTTTTCTGTTTGGGGAAGCAGGGGGAGAGTTATTTTCATGGTGTGGGCAGCCAGGGGTTACACAGGGCGGGAAAGAGTCAATATCACTCACCGCTAGTTGAATGGCTTCTTCGATATCTTGCAGTTCGGTAGCCGCTCTAGCGTAGAATGGATCTTCTGGATGATGGTCAGGCATGGCTTGCAGCTCTTGGATACAGGCGGCTTTGTGTTTTCTGAAAGTGGTCATCCTTTTCAGTTGAGCCTTGTTGTGTCGGAGTTGTTCACATGGCGGTAAGAGAGGTGGGCTGGGAGTCCGGGGTGGCGATTTTGATAATTCCATTTCCGTTGGTTCGTAAGCGGTGTCCATGTCCAAGTCGTAAATCAAATTGTCAGCAGAGGAGCGAAACTTTTGTGTCTGCTCTAACTAGTTAGCCCTGATAAGGGCTGTAGATAACAGATGCACAATATTCGTTATTAATGACGAGTAGTTAGTCGGAGCTAGCGAGGGGAGAACCTTCTCCTACTAAGTCATCATCCGATCAAAACCAAAACTCAATCAATCTAGTGCGAGATTTCAAGCTCCTGATCTGCTTATAAAGGAAAACTGACCAATTAGATTCAAGTGACGTCACGCGCATGCGCAATAGAATGTTAAAGGACGTGATTTTTTTTCAGTGTATAATGCTATGGAATCAGGTTCAAACCTTCTATCTCGGTAAATTACGGTCGGATCGGGTCCAAACTTTTCCCTGGGGGGTCATGGGGACCCCCCTGGTGAACCGGAAATGGCGATAACTCGGCTTTTATGGAGCCTTTATAGACTTGTGACCGCTCAAAAGATTCAGAATCGTTTGTAGTGTACAATGACATTTTTGGTTTAGACCTAGACCCCCTGGTTGAGGAACTATGCTAAAAAAGGCTATATGGCCTGTTTTAGATTTTCTCCTCATCTAAAGCTCCGATTTCCAAACTATTTACGTTGTTGGATAGAACAAAAATTGGCCTATCGTATGATGATAAGGATATGGACATTGGGTACGGGGTTTGGATCCTAGGCTCCAAAACGTATCGACCCTAAAAATGGGCCTTGCTCAGCCCCAACGCCCCTAAGGTAGTCGAGTAACCTATCCATCTGTTTGCAATGTCAAGCTCTTTCGAAAGATACCCCTTATAATACACTACCCCCATAGGAGGGTCTCTAGGGTTAAAAAACAGGTTGTCTTGAACCTATCTCGGCTTCTATGGAGGCGATAAGCTTTAGCAACATATCAAATGAAAGAGACGAGCCAGTAGATTGCAAAACTCTACACACTTTTACCTTACCCCCCCCCCAACACCACCACCACCATAGGAGGGTCTGTAATGAGTAAAAAAAAACAAAATTCAAAGGCAAATTACGGGGTTCCTATGGCACCTATGAACTTGTGTGGCACATTGTATGACGTGGGCTTCAAGCCCTGTCGTATCATGTACAACTCTTGGGTATACCCCCCATAGGAGGGTCTCGAGAGCCTGGAAAAGAACACAGTTTTAATCGAAAATAACTCGACTCCTATGGAGCCGATAAGGGATTGTGATCCATTAAATGGTTTGAGTGCACGAGTAGATGACAAAGCTACTCATGGTCCCCCATAGGAGGGTCTGAAGAACATTACAATTGAAAAGTAAAATGACGATTGTAATACACGCAGCACTCCAAGAGAACAACTCTAGCTAGACAAGGAAGAGATGTCTCACTAAAAAAATAAACAATTTTTTTTTTAGAGAGTTCTTGTCAAGATGTTATTTTGCAGTTGGTGGCGGAAAACTTTTCCATGCTTAATTGCACATTCTGTAGGATATAAAGAATTTCCAACATGTCGTGAGTCTTGTGCATGGCTCGGGGTAAATAGTATTTTCCATTGTATAAAATTTGCTCCAACCTTACTTCGGTTGGCTCACCGTGCAACATTTGTTCTTGAAACAAATGGTAGTAAGCTTATAAAGGTTCGGGAGTTCTATGTAGACTTTATACCCTTCTCCAACATTGACATTTAGCTTTTGTCAAACACTCTTTGGGATGTACTGTCCCATCTCGTACGACGACTTCTTCCAATTGTTTCACAATAAAATATTTCTCGGGTTCATCAAATAAATAAAAACAATTACAACAGCCTGGTCCTTTAGTATTTTTTTTCTCTACTATAGATGCAATACGAGATATGAAGCCCATCTTCGTTCTGTACCAACTTGACGGGAATGGGAAATTTTTTCAAGAGTTCCTCAAATTTCACAATACCCGCTAAACGTAGCAATCTTTGTCTATAAGGAAACAACTGTGAGGAATGTTCTTGCTGCACACCTGGGATAATATTTTGTTCCAATTCAGAAATTAATGTTTCTAAAGAAATCATAACTCTGAGTAATGAATGCTTACAATCAGGGAATACAAATAGAGTTGTAAAACAACTGTCAACTGACTGAAGAGCCCAAAGTATTTAACACTATTCTATCTATTCTATCTAATGCATCCTCCTATCTTTCAGAAGCAAATAAAGTTTACAATCAAACTCTCTAAAAAAACATTTTTTTTTAAAGTGGGTGCACTTTAAAAGTTTAAAAGCTTTCTATAACCATCATCTCATTTGCTTGTCTAGTTTATGGTGCCGTTTCAAAGTTTACTTGAAATTTTTTTATTTTCAATTTATCGTGCCAGACCATGTCAGTCGTTTCGGATCCATGCTTTTGTGAACAAGATTGATTACTGTGTTGTCGGGGAGAAGAGCCACCTCATGATTGTGCGATTCACGTTTTATTGGAATCGATGGTGTTTCAAGAACGAGTGGTGCACGGTGAACCCACCGAAGCAAGATTGAAACAAATTTTAGAGAATGGAAAAGAATACTTACCCCCGAGCCATGCATATGACGAGCGAAAATAGTAAATGTTGGCAAAGGATCTACCACCTGATCCAAAGTGGGTTTCCACGACATTCTTCATAACCTCCACTTCTAGTCATCCATAATGCCTCCTTCTAGCCAATCAAAAGCCACTTCCTGCTTCTCTCTCTTCTAAAAAGCAGGGCTCAGAAGCCCTCTGCATCACACGAGACAATGGAGGCCGACAAAGCGTTTCAAGTCTACCTTGCCAAGTACCAAGAGGCCCATCTGGCCGATTACATCACGTTTATGATGCATTTTCGCGCCCTTTTACAGACTTTGACACCTTCCGAAGTGATTGCTATCTACACCGTGGACCTTGGGGACCTTTTACGCAAAGTGTTTCCGAATCACGAGCCCCACGACCTGCCTACGTTCGAGTGCCTCACGTATTCTGAACCCTCGGAACTGTTCAGCGATTACCTAGAGCAGCAGGCTACCAAAGGAAAGGGGGCCTTTATTCAAGCCCTGTGGACGGTCCTGGCCATACCCAAGTTATATAGATTGGCATATAAGGCTTGGAGGCGACACGGTCCTCAAAAGTTGACCCCCTGGATTCTATTGGTTCAAGCCGTGTTGGATGGGCGTTACGCGTTAAAATGGCCTGAAAGAGTCTTCCAAGTGCCCGACACGTGTTCAATCTGCCTGTCCGATGCATTGGCAGGAAAAGACACACTGTGGCCATGTATTTCACATGCGTTGCTTACTCCAACACCTGGAGGTGAGGAATACCTGTCCCCTCTGCAGGACACCCAACCCAATACGAGCACCGTAGAGGTGGAGAGGTTTCCCCAGAAAAATGGGAGAATGATTGCTGGAAAGGAGCATAGCTCGGGACCAGTAATCATTCTCCCATTTTTTGGGACTACTCTCAATGTTAAGGTTGGAAACGACAAGAAAAAAAACTTTCTTACCCACAAATTTTTTAGACTGGGTTTGAAAAGGGTCAAGTCCTCCCCGGAACATTTTGTAAGATCCACAAAAAAGAATGTGAGGGTGAGGCAAATAAAGTTTGAAAAGGGTCATTTTACAAGTCCTCCCCGGAACATTTTTCCACAAAAAAGAATGTGAGGGTGAGGCAAATAAAGTTTGGAAAGGGTCATTTTACAAGTCCTTCCCAGAACATTTTGTAAGATCCACAAAAAAGAATGTGAGGGTTTGAAATGAGGCAAGTTTGAAATATCTTTCAGAAGCAAAAAAATTTACAATCAATCTCTCTAAAAAAAATGTTTTTTTAGAGAGATTGAGTTTAAGAGCAAACTACTCGCAGCTCATCTTTTTCAAAATGACAGACACGGATGATTTGTTTAACCTGTTGTCAACACCTGGTTCACCTTTGCCATCCCCTCCAATGGCTTCTCCTTCTCATGAACCTTCTCAAGATGAGCTGAGAAATGCTGTCATTCCACAAGACTCTCGACGACGTCGTTTTAAACCTTATCGACAACCCCCTTATGCCTATCGATTTCCCCAGAACCATGCCCAAGTATTTTCCATATTCACGGTCTGGCCGTGTTGTGTCTCCGAGACCATGGTTTCACGCTCACCAATGGTGTCGTCTCGTATGCCTTGGATCGGGTAGATGCGAATAAAATGTTCAACTGTTTACATTATCTCAATGTCGGTACCCTTTGTGTGACCGACTCACGTTCCAAGCAAGAATTTAAAGACATTCAAGCGAGTTGGAGCTCTTTCAGTCCATTCAAACTAACCCCCGTCATGCTCTTGAAATCCCATCCACGGGGAGAATGCCCCTTTGGCCACCAGACGCAATGTCATCGTTGGATTGCCGTGCAAGGCATGTGTGCCATTCTCCACCAACCTCTCAACCCCATTTTTCACTCGCATCCTGTCTGAAACGTATAAAAGGAGGACTCGTGTCGACGCTTCTCCTCAGTTGCAGCATGGATGCCTTCCCCAAGCACCTTTCCTCCACCGTGGTGCCCGTGACGTTGCCCGAGAGACCCGATGCGTTGGAATATGCCACTCGGCAGGGCCAAGTTCGAGTGGGCATCCTCTATCAAGAGCCCCACGCGAAACGAGTGTTTACATTATTTTGTTAAGATCATTGGCATAAAAAAAAAAGACTTTTATGGATAATTTCAAGCGTGCCGTGATGGAAGCCAAGCATGTCAACGAATTTAGACCCAACGATATCATGTGGGAAAAAGTGTCCAAAAGCCTCTTGAAAAATCCAGATCGTTTGCTCAAAAATACCGACAAGAGGATGGTCTACATCTATGGCAACATGTTTTTTGTCAAAAAAGACTTTACCTTTGGTTTGAGAACGGTGCACCCCGGAGAGGTTCATTTCATTCAAACGACGCAGGTGCCCATGCTGCTGTACGAATTGCCCCCCTCCAGTCTCAAGTGCCCAACCCAATGTGGAGAGGAGGAGTTTTGAGCCCTATGACCAAATGCTCTACCATCGAACCATCTTGGAGCCCCACACGGCGTATCCGATCCCAGCTGGAACCCACTACTTGATGTTGACGGTTCAAAAAACAGCCTTTGGTCTGGACATTATCCCCGAATCACTTCTCCCTCAGCTCCTTCAGAAGGGATTCCACTTGGGGGATATCCGAAAAATGAAAAAGTTTGATCAAACCCCCTACAAGCTACCTCCTTCTACCCCGGCTCATGGACTGAAGCGACCTTTGAAGGAGACGCACCCACCCAAGAAACGAGGGCGCATCATGAGACTTGTGCAGATTCCAGAACCTGTGCAGATTCCAGTCCCTGTGCAGATTCCAGAACCTGTGCAGATTTCAGAGCCTATACAGATTCCAGCCCCTGTGCAGATTCCAGAGCCTGAGCTACTCTATCCACAGCCTGTGCAGATTCCAGACCTTGAGCTACTCTATCCAGAACCTGTGCAGATTCCAGAGCCTATGCAGATTGCGGAGCCTGAGCGACTCTATTCAGAGCCTATTCAGGTTCCAGAGCCAGATGCTGCTTTGCTCGACCAGCTCCTGTCGTCCGTCTATGGACAAGAACCCCAGGTGTTCCACCTGGTCCCCTCTCTCTTTGATGAAAACAATGAGCTCATCGCCTTCCTGGATGCTTTTGAAAGAGATTTAGTGATGGAGCCCCTGGACTTGTCTATGCCCAAACTCCCCTCTTGTGTCAAACACTCTATTGGATTTAAAGCTATTCAACCCATGAATCTGTCTTGTAGATGATCAATAAAAAAAATTTTTTTTAAATAAGTCTCATTCTTTGTGTCAGAATGATACAACATTTATTGGACCAGTGTCGACATCGCATGACGATCGTGTTTGGAAATTTGGGTCGCTGGCCAGATCGAGTCACGTATTACGAGCCAGACTATCCTTACACCATCATTTTTGAGCCAAATTTTGGTGTGCACGTTCCTCGGTCGTTTGGAAAAACCGTGGTCGTGTTTACGAGTCATTTGGATTTGACGTGGGATCCAGGAGTAGATTTAAAATCCTTTCAACTGGGTCATGCCCCGTCTCGCCGAGTTTGGGAAGCCCATCAACCTCAAAATGTAGAGGCCTATACGTTGAATCTCACGGACTGCACGCGCCTAGCGGATGTGTACGTGAGTTTATTAACGTGGTTGGACGATTGGGAAATGCATCGATACGAAAACCTTACTTGGCGCCTGGTGTGTCCCCAACCCTGGAAACGGGCTTTGGAACCACGCGTGGAACGCTCGCATCAAAAGGCCTTGGCCCATGGGATGCCAGTTGACGTCACGCTCCTCGAGCATATATAAGGCCATAATTCTCTCTCAGATGAAAAAAAGCATTATATCTGTCTATTTTGCTCATGCCAACATCTTTCACCACCAGGGCAAGCCAGTGCCCATCGAGTTGTCTATTTCCACCATTCCCAGGGATGGCAGTGATCCCGAAGTGCTCTGCATTACGGTGAACCATGACGGACTAACCTCCACGTCCAAAGACTTGCGATCCAATGCCTGCAAAAACGCTCGTCTTTGTCTGGTACGTCCCTTGCCCAAGAGTGTGCCTGTAGAATACCTAACCTATTGCGTGAGGGGCATGTTTGACCCAGGAGGCCTCAGATTAGTGAAAAGCTCGAAGCAGCAAAATTTTTTTAAAGATTTGGGACTCGTCACCGTGTTTTTGGAGATGCTGCCCAAATTCAACACCATTTGCGATGGCACCTTTCCCAACCCCATGCATGAGGGTGTGCACGAGGATGTTTCTCATTGCACCATGCTGAAATCTTTTCAATTTGCAAAATACCTCTACAGCAGTTTAACAAGCTGCAGGCGGAATGGAATGACAAAGTTTCAGCTTTGATAGAGTGAAAAAAAAATGCCCATTGGCCCAAAAAGGGGGGGGGCCGAGTCAAGTCGACTCGGTCTCCCCTTTTTTTGGGTTAATGAAGATGCCAAGGTTGGAGAGCATCTCTTTAAAAAATCTGTACTTTTACCAACCTCTTGTATTTTTTTGCATGTCAATGTTGAATATCCAATAGAAACCTCATGATATGGATTGCCAGCCAATAGGAATTGATTCACGTGACCCACCAGAGTATAATAGGCGAACCATCCGTCGCCCTTCTCTCAAATGCAACATGTCTCATCTAGCCTTTTTTGCTCATGCCAATGTGTTTCACCGTGGGGGTAAGCCTGTCCCCATCGAATTGTCCATTGCCAGCATTTCGGAGGATCCCAAAGTGATTTGCATCACCGTGGATCATTCCAATTTGAGGACGACCTCGAAAGATTGCCGGGCCAATCGTTTCATCAACGAACGTCTCAATCTGAAAAGCCACCTGCCTGGATCCGTGCCCCTAGAATACCTGTCCTTTTGCGTCAGGGGCAAATTTTGTCACCTGGCGCAAGGAAATCGAGGCCTCATCGTGGTCAAGGGAACCGACCAGCGCAAAATCTTTGAACAGCTGGGACTCTTTACCATAGACCTGGAGACTCTGCCAAAGTTCCAGGAATTACATGACCGTACTCTGCCAGATCACCTGCACGATGAGGTGCACGAGTATTGTGATATATCCAAGAGCACCATGGTAAAGTCTTACCGTTTTGCTCGTTATCTGCAACATTTCCACCAGCTGCAGGCGGAATGTAAGAAACAAATGGCTGATTTAATAGAACTGGACTGAACCAAAAATATTGAACTGTAAAAAATGCCCATGGGCCCAAAAAAAGGGGGACTGAGTCGACTCTTGTATCGACTCGGTCCCCCTTTTTTTGGGTTAAGGAAGGTGCCAACGTTGGAGGGCCTGTCTTTTAAAACTTGTACTAAAACGATGCACAAAGATACATTAAAGATTAGTTTCAAGGTCGTCAACCAAGATGTCATAAAATACGTTAAAAGATTTGTTTCAAGCTTGAAAAGCGTCAAACAATAGAAATCGTTTCACGTGACCTCATTAGAATATAAAAGGTGAGCAGCTAGAAATTAGATAGCTTCTGAATGCAGTCGAGTTCAGAAATTTTTTTTTTGTTAAAACTGTCAGGTTTGGGTTTGTATTGGATATTCCAAATCTGGTAGTTTTGACGGAAAAAAAGAATTTTCATGACAACAGGTAAATGCTAAATGTTTTTCGTTAAGACTGTCAGGATTTGGCGTAATGTTGAAAATTCCCAGATTCTGGCAGCGGTAAATGTTTTTAGCCAAAATCTTCAAAAATCTGAAAATTGGGGGATCGAGTCGCATGTCGACTGGGTCCCCCTTTTTTCGGGCCAAATTATCCATCAAAATTGGAATGCATCTTTTTAAAAACTTGACACACACACACACACAAAATTGGAATCACCTGCTGGCTGCAAGTTGAGACCTCCGTGTTTCCTTGACACGCCAAGATTGGAAGGCTTTATATCGTGAAATGGCAATGGAATGGTCCTCTGGAATGATTCTCCTGGTTTTCTCGACATACCAACGTTGCATTGTCTACATTTCAGGGGTCGCTGCTTTCAAGACACACCAAGCTTGAAGCATCTCCATTTCATTTGCCCCCTGACATGCCTCCATTTCATTTGTGGATCACCCCCGTTTTAAATCATTCGTGGCTGAAAAATTTTCTCGCGCCCATCAAAAATATTTTTCGGAGGAAATTGAAAAATTTTGCTCCTGACATTTGTAGGAGAACTATCTGCATAGTTTCCTGCACACTTGCATTTTGACACAAAATGGCGGCGAACATGTAGGGAGGTACAGGAATTATAGAAAAAGAGCCATGTCAAGAGAAAAGAGGGAAACGAAACATGTAAAGAGAAGTAGGTGTAAATGACAACAAAAATAGGACAAATGGGTACAGAAACGTAATAAAAAACAACAAAAATACCATGGATGGTTTCATGCAAAAGATACTTTGTTTCAAAAAGGTCATTTTCCGTTTCCAATCATTTTTTGAACGGGTCACGGTGCTCGACTATTTTTTCGACCGACTGTACCACATATTTGAGTAATCTCAATTGACCAACCCATCATTTTCCGCAGTACATTCTTGTTCAAATCTGTAGATTATTCAGTAAGTTATAATTTGTAGATTATTGCTTATTAAGTACTGTTTCAAATTCCTTATTTAAACAATTGAATATTAATTATAATCTTGGTTTAAAGACCAGCAATCATTAAGATTTTTTGAAACATAGAGAAATATTCTATATAACGTTTTATATTTTTTTCTCTATCACGAAATAAAACTTTTTGTGTGCTTCAACTTTCCTTTAAATTGCATTTCAAGGTGTAGTCCCATATCTTACCCTAGAGCTAAATGATTGAAGTTTAAAATTTTTTTAACTGAGAGTGAATAAATGTTTTATGTAATTTATAACGGTATCTAGGATTATTTATAACCGTAAAAATTACTCATAGTAGGGTCTTTCTCTGAAAACTTATTATTTACGATGTTTACGATTATGCCCATATTTTTTCCTACGTTACATTTCCCATCAGCCTTTGCGGACTCATGTCCGCCATATCGTAATAAGATGATCGTGAAATCACATAGTAAGAAGTAGCACAGACACAGAGTGGTGTGCATCCGAACAATTTGGGGATTCCGAAACGCGGCCCCATGCAGCACTCGTCATACGAAATAAAAGAGAAGTTATTACAAGCTTTGGACCACGAATACAATGTATGTACGCTTAAAACCTTAAATAATTAAGGTTAAATTTTATATGAAGAGTGGAGTGATTATTTCTTCGAAAATATTTTTTTAACAGCAATAGCGTTAGGCATAACGTTGAGTATAGAATACTTATGTGTATGTCTGGATTACATGCTACGAGGTCGGAGAATTAGGCTATATAGCGTATAAAAATACTATTGTATGATATCCTTTCTAGAAATTTTTTTTTTGAGCGATATGTGTTGGCCTGTGTTAAATTGTGTGTTAATAAATTGTAAAGTATTTTTTTTATTCGTTTTATCTCATGTAAACGTCAAAGCACATGCGCGGTTTATTAAACTATATTGTTTTACAATAGTGATCTTGGCGGGTTAATTTAACGTAACTGAACATTTTTACATGCATTACTTCAAATTGATGTGCTTTTTAATTTCTCTATTGAAAATATTTGTTGTGATGTACATTGAATTTGTTCTACAATTGGATAGGGTCTTTAGGCTGGCATAGTTTTATATATTAATGTAATATATTTAAGTATTTTACAGTTTTAATAATAACTTTACTATGGGGTTTTTTTGTTGTTTTTGATGAATTTTACTCTTTCTAGCAATATTTTTTCCCTGAATCATATTTCCAGTGCTACTGACATTTTTCCTTGTTCTTAACATTTAAAAATGTCCCTGTTAAGCATTGGTGAATTTGTAAATTTTTTCTGCTTTTATCAAAATAAAAATGTTAGTATGGTTTGTTGAGTTAAACTATTTTTGGTGTAATATGTGAATTATTTGTCTTTTCAAATCACATGGCATTGTTTTGATTAACTTCAATTTTTGTATTATTTTTTTTTTTTTTTTTTTTCATGAATAATTTTATAATTTCAGGTCAAATAATTTGTGTATTGTGGCTTTCTTCACTAATATTTTCTTAATTTTGATTAGATTTGAAGAGAATTCAATTATATAGGACTTGTAAATATTTGGTAATTAAATTATTTGAATCAAAGTTAAAATCATTTATATTATATGCCTATGTTACACATATAATATATTTTACCATACCTTTTGTTGTGGTGTTTTCTAATGTCTTGGTTTGTTTAGTAGTTATATTTGTTCAAAATGTGTAGTATTGGTTTTAAATTATCTTAACTCAAAAATATGAGTTTTTTTTTCTCTCGACTATTATGTCATAGGTAATTCTATTTTGAAAGAAATTTTGATTTTTAAACTAAATTTTCTCGCTAGATGTCAATTTTTTTATTTTTTTTATTGCTTGTTAAAATTTCATAAAGTGATTTTGTAGTACCCGAGATAAGTTGCTTTGTATGATATTTTTTTTTTATAACAGTGTTAAGGAATTTTAATTATTTTTTAAATTCTTCACTTTATGTGTATTGATAGTTTTACTGGTTAAAGTCTTTCATTTTTTCCCCTCATTGATGTGTTACATATTCATTATTAGGTAATATATATATTTATGACATAAGTTAACATATTGTACAAATATCCAGATCTTTTCTATATGTGATCTAATTAATTTTAATGCCATTCTCTTCAAAATTTGCAAAGATATAATGCTCTGTTACTCAAGAAAAAATCGCTTGTATATGACAAACTTTTATTCAAGAACTTGTAAAGATTTCTGTTGTGCAATGACTTTTTTTAATTGACTTCCAATAAATATTACTCCAGTAGTTCAATATGTAATCTCTAGCAGTTTTACTAGTGAATTTTTTTTATACTTGATTTTAAGTTTAACAATTTTTTAAAAGACATCTTAAGTAGGGACCGAAGTGAAATAAAAGTAATGATTTAACATCTTGTGATTGGTTATATTTTTTCACTAAGTTTTATAAGTAATGCAAAATTCATAAATCGTTACTTTTTAACCAGTTAGGACTCCTTTGTTTCTTTTGTACAGTTTTTCCATTTTTTCCTGTCGTAATCGAAGCTATGTTAATTTTTAATATTGGGAGCATATTTTTTTTGGGAGGGGGCAGCAAGTTACATCAATAAACATTGATGCTATATTTACTATTGCTGTTTTCAAATTAAATGATCCGTAAGAGAAAATAAGCTTTTTTAAGATCACGTAGTAAGATGCTTAACTGCTCATTAAACTGTTTTTGTGTATCTTTTTCCATATGAAATGGGAGAGGGAGGGGAATTTAGAATGGAATTGAATCTTAAAGTCGTATTAAGCTCTCTTTGATTGTACTCAAGAAGCTTATACTCACAGTTGGTAATCTGATAGTAATAAAATCTCAGCTTTACATATCTACATATTTGTTCTGGATCAAGGGTCGGCAACCTGTGACACACAGTACAATTCTCAGTGGCATTCTGCACTACTCTACAAATTTGTCAATATTTGAGTGGATGGGAAATTGATATAAATTTATAATGGATCTTATTTGACAAGCATCTTCAGAATTACTGACATTTATGGAATTGTGAAGAATTCTGAAAGATAACTCCAAAATTAAATTTACAACGATTTTGTAAATTATTGAATGTCATTTATGGAGAAATTTAATTGTTTAAAGAGAAAAATTGCATGTACTCTGCTTTTTGGTCTTGTATATCCAAGTAAAAAATCTTCCCTCATATGAAAAATATTTAGTCCACAAATATGGTGTTTAATAACCGAATGTTCAGAATAGTGTCGAATTGAAAGTCTTAAATTATACCCTTGATTTTACAAGATGAATGTAGAGTAGTGCAAGCACAAAATTTTTTATTTATCTTTTTATATAAGTAAATGAAGGGAAATACTTTTATTATGTTGTCTGTTTCTCATTTTAATATTTAAAAATACATATGTACAATTTTATTTCTTTTATTTTTGTTGAAGAAATGGTTATATTTTGTTTATTTTTATGTTAAGAAAAATCCTAATGATTTAAAATTAATATATAATAAAACTATAAAACCTATATTATTAACCTCTATTCTCCAACACTGTATGCATTATCATGGAAATCGAAATGTTTCAAATGTCCTGTGTGGCATACTGAATCATATTGGTAGATCAGTTTGGCACATCCAGAGTTAAAAGGTTGCCAGCCTCTAATCTGGATTGTACCCAATTTTCTTTCAACTATTCTTTCTCGCAGACCTCTTGTGGCTGCGGTAGCCGAGTGGTCTAGGCATCGGATCATGGCTAGCATGTCACGAGTTCGATTCCAGTACCACTAAAGACCCGCCGTGTAGGGGAGCGATGCACGTTAAATCTGTCGAGAGTTCAAACGTCCACCCATTGGTGTGGTGTGGTAGTTAGGAGAGGGGGTGCCAGCTCAAGTGTCATCCGCGTCACTTGACCATGGTTCAATATTACGCAGACCGTCTCCAAAAGCCCTCGTGTTGCTAATCAGTGCGACGTTAATATACACTAACTCACTTATTCTTGCAGACCTCTTAATATGATGCTTATTCATTCTTTCTAAATAAATTCAACCAAGCTCTTCTCAAACCTTTGGAAGTACATCTTTGTATTGTAGGTATTTTTCCCTTGTGTGTCAAATCATTTTAGAAAAGAATTTAAGACTATGGGATCTTGGTTATACTGTTAAGGGAAAACAGGGAAAACTCAAAAGAAAGTGATATAAATTGCAATGAATATTGAGGTCAAAATCACAATCAGATTTTTCAACAAAATATTATGAGATGTTGAATCTTAAACAGAGAGACAGAGAATCATTTGTCTCTTTAAAATCTGACAATTTTAAATAACTAATGTTAATCAAGTATGGAGAACACATGATCTTGATGGGAGTAACTCTGTTTCATTGTATTTTGGTTACAAAAGCAGTCTGTCAGAATGAGAATTCTCCTCAGTGAAATCTAAGAAAAACATCGCAAAATCAAAGGGACATCATAATTTACACTTTAGTCAAAAGTTTTTACCATTAATTTTTTTAAAAATAAATTGTGTTTGAATAGCTCTTTTAATATAAAATCTGTATAATCTGCCCATGATAAAATGTAAAATTTGTCTTTTTATTTTAAGGGCTGTAGTAAATGTATCCAAAAGTATATTATAGCTAGAAAAATATGATTGGAAGGGGTAATATTTGTACAGAAATTCTTAACCTATATATATTTTAAGATTAGCATTTTTTGTAGAGTTTAACATACCTTATAAAATTCTCATGTAGCTATTGAACATTAAAAGTAAATTAATATTACTAATTTTGGATGAATTTATTTAATCATAATAAAATAGGTGTTAAGAATTTGTTTGCAAATGTGTAATTACATATATTTTATTCTGAAAAAAAAATATATTATATGGCTACATTTATTATGGCTGTATCAAACTAAAGAAACTTTCCATTTTGCATAAGAGAGTAGAAGTATTTTAAATTGGAAAATAAAATGAAGCTTTTAAAATTGTAATCAGTTGAAAAACTAAGTAAAATGCAAACAGAATTATTTTTAAAAATTACCACTCTATTATAAAATCTAGATGTATTTTAGATTTATCTACTTAATTTATAAATTTTTCTTTAGACTTTAAATAAACTTTTCTTTCTTTCTTTTCATTTTACTATTGTAATATGGAAAAAATTTCTAGACTAGGAGTCGGCAACCTTTAAGCTGTAGCGGGCCAAACCAATCTACCAATATGATTCAGCATGCCACACAGGACATTTAACCCCTTGCTTCTTGCTCCCATCTAATTCACGGGGTGAAATTTCCCCTCTATTCCTCGTGCCCGTGATATTTCTGGACTGGAGTGTTAAAAAGTAACTTGCTAAAAAAAGCATGAAACAATCTATTTCTTTAGCCTGGAATTTTTTTAAATTTCTTAATCTATACACCAGATGGCTGTACCAGATTATTTGTAATGTGTTTAGTGATCATTATTTAATTTTTTTTAACTAAATATCAGCACAATCAAACATAAATATTAGCTATATATTTTGTAATCTTGGGTCTAGTACTTAGTTACCCTCTTCGTGAAAACATGCAAGTTACGTTCTCTAATAAAAAAAACATATTTTTTATATTGTATGCATTATGGAGTTAGAGTCAGGAAGTGAATCGGATTCTACTTTTAGTACTTTTTTGTCACTGACTACATTAAAAAATATGGGAGCATTGGACCAGGGCCGGCTCTAACAATTTTGCCGCCCCAGACAGAAAGGAAAAATGCTGTCCCTCTCCCCAAAGTAAAAAAAAAGCTATTAAAGATAAAAATGATTCATAAAAGGGAAGTTGAAGTGTAGTATGGGGGGGGGGCTTGGCGATGTCAATTTCTTTTGGCAACCAAAATTGATCGCCCAGCTACTTCACTTAGCCATAGGTGTCCGGAAGCCAGAATGAATTCGTAATCTCACCATAATATCTATATAAAAATTGGCAAATCCAAAGAAAAATCGCCAAATCCAAAGGGCACCCCTATACTACACTTGAGCCGAGCACACTTATAAAACTTGAATATTTCTTGCAAAGAAAAAGGAGCTAAAACAGTACACACACATATATATTAAAAACTAAAACATAAAAATTACCACTGTTTTTTTTTCTTCTGACTTTTAATTCTGAAAACTTTCTGATCAATTTGTTCAGCTATTTCATGTTCAATAGTCAATGTAGCTAAGCCATTTAATCCATCTTTAAAATTTGTGACATGTAAGAATTTTTTTATTAATTTTAATTTTGAGAAACTAATATCTACACTTTCCAAACTTATTAGCAAAGAAAGTAAAATAAATGCAATAGCAAGATTTGGAGCACATTCTAAAACAAATAAATTTTAAAACTTCTACAGTTTTTTTTTTTTTTTTTTGCCTGCTAAAGCTGAAACTGACATTCTCATCTGCTCAGTCAAGCGCGTTTACATCCAATGGTTCTCCATCTGTCAACATCATTTCTAAATTTTTAGTTTTTAATTAAAGTTTTAAGGTTATCTCTTAAATCATATATATTGTACAAAAATTGAAAACAATCACTCTCAGTAATTAAATTAAATCTGCATTTCAAAGCATTAACTGCTTCATCCAATGTAAAAAAATAAAACTATCTTGTGAATTTTAATTTAGGATATTCCATCAGATCATTTTGTGCTTCATAATTAAAATTTGCATTTTTCCGTCGAACTCTGTGACGAGGCTGCATCACCTCATAGTTAGCAGAGATATCAATCTCGATGGCCAGTTCTTTTGCATCACAGTGCATTTTATCAAAAGTCACATCCTTAAGAAAATCTTTACAATTTCTTGAGAGTTCTATAGTAGATGGTAGATCGTAATATTTTGTTTTTAATAACTTGCTTATTGGATTTTAATGCAATTAAAGATTTTATACCAAATAATGACCATAGGAACTTGTGTGAATTGTAAATAGAATTTAATAATCCAGAGGCCTCATCCCTTATAGAGTAGTCAATTTCAGCATTATTATAAAAACTAAGCATCATAAAAATCTCCCAATTGATAACTTAAGGGTTTAATAGCCTCTTTTCAGCTTTCCTAGCTATTTACACTAAGTGGCTTTAAAGTTATATGTCCTTTATACATTTTAATAATATAACCCAAAGAAAAGTTGATGAGAAAATTTTTTTTTTTTTGAACTATATTAAAATGTACAGGCTTCTAAGGATGCTTTTGCCATGTCATTAACGACCAAATTTAAAAAGTAGCTACTACATGGCACATAGATTGTTCACAGATTTAGCGTTCTTATTTTAAATTGAGCCCATGATTTCTCGGCTTTCATATTCTCTCCGTTATTGTAGACCTGCCCCTGCATATCTAGCAAATTTAGCCCCAATTTTTTTTAAGTTTCTCAATTAAATTTGAAAGTTCTCTTCCAGTTAATCTTTCAATTAGAAGGAAACCAAAAAAACTTGCATTAGTTTTAACGATAACTTCGTTAGAATTAGATTTCTCAATGCATGTATACCTTACTATAAATGTCATTTGTTCTATCTTGCTGGCATCAGGGACACAATCTAAAATTATCAAATAATATTTAGCTTGTTTAATTTTATGAACAATGTGTATAATTTAATATTCTCACATAAAAGAGAAATTATCTAGTTCTGAATATTTTTCCCTAGATAGTGTACTTTAACTTCTTCCAAATTTTGCATAACAAAAAAAAAAGTATTTTTAAAATTTGGTCCAAATGCTGCCGCTAAAATTTGCCACCCCGAACATAGGTCCAGTTTGTCCGATCCTAGAACCACCCCTGATTAGACATTGTTGACCAATATATTGGAGATTACTCTATTGCTTGAAAACGAGGTAAGAAGTACTACAAGAAAATATTTTTCATTTGTTTGACCAAACTATTTAGAACTCATACTTTATTTACAAAAAACAAAGAGGCAAAAAAATCACATTTGATGTTCCATTTATCTTTAGTAGATGAACTTATTGAAAAAAATTCTATATTGGAAACTATATATATAGTGCGAAAAGAAGCTGGCCAAGCTTGGAGAAACCCCAACCGTTTAATCGAAAGACATTTTATTAGACAGATACCACCAACTGATAAGAAGCAGCAACCAACAAAGTTTGTAGTTCAAAAAGTGATTAAAAGAAACTTGGTACTACTTTCCAGATTGTGATGTTGGCCTTTGCATCTCATGCTTTGAAATTTATCACACGAGAAAAAATTACTAGTGTTTATTTACATTATGTAAAAGTGTAATAAAATTTTCATTTAATACTTAAATTGCATGTTTTTTAAATTTTTCTCTTTGTTGGAAAACCAACATTCAGTGATTATAACCCTAAATGTTTGCATTACTTAAAAAATTAAATTTGTATTTCAAGCTAAAAATTAATCCAAAAATTGAACATGAACAAATATATTGAACATGTGCTTATATATATAATATATAATTTTCTCGAATAAAAAAAAATAGGCACTTTTAGGACAATTTTCTTCAAATTTATCTGACCGTTAAGGGGTTAAACAATTTGAGTCACATGATAGTGCATGCTGAGTTACAGATTAGAGGTCAATAAATATAGATCTACAGTTCTATTATATATTAATTTTGCATCATTTAAAGATATTAACAAAAATGAACTGCATAAAATATATCTTCAACAAAACAAAAATTTAAATGGTACCTATATTATGTATTTTTAAATATACTTTCTAAAATAGGAAATAAACATAAAATAGAAGCATTTCCCTTCATTTTAGTTAAATAAAAAGGTAAATAAAAATTTTAATCTGAACCTAGTGATTGTGTATGCTCCGTGCTCTCCTTTCATATCTCAAAATCAGGGGTATAATTTGACTTTTATGAGGGCACAATTTCCTCTCTTCAAACAATTAAATCTCTCCAGAAATGACATTCAATAATTTACAAAATAGCTGAAAGATACACAGTATCTTTCAGATTTTTTCGGAATTACATAATTCTGAAGATGTTTGTCAAATAAGGTCCATTATAAATTTATCATTTCCATCCATTCAAAATATGACAAATTCACAGAGTAGCGCAGTGTGCTAATGAGAATTGCACCATGTGCCACACATTGCCTACCCCTGTTCTAGACTGATTTTTGCTATCAATAGTGTTATAATTTTGAACTTCTTTATTAAAAGTAAAAGTAGATTTTTTTAATTGCTTCTGTATGTAGATATTGATGTAGATTTTATGATTGATTTTTTATTTTTGTTAGAAATTTAAAAAGAATAATCATTTGTAATAAAATATTGTGGACAGAATAGTATATTTACACATTTACTGTAGAAAATTTTTATAATGTTTTAATAGGATTAATTAGCTGTAAACAGGACAAACGCATTTTATTAAAATATAACATTTTTCAGTTTAATTTTAATAGAAAAACATTGGCTGTCAATTTCCTAAGTAAAACTTTTGTGAATTGATATTTAAATTGCACCAGTTGTGTAGAATGATTAGGTTCCCAACTGTTTGATTTTTAAAGTTTGTAAGAATAAGGAGTTATCAACACAAGGATCTAAAGAGTTTTTTTTTGTAAAGATGTTGGAAATGTGTGTGAATTACTTGAAGTAGTAAAATTTAGATCTTAAATGTAATAAAATATTCTTTAGAAGGTAAATCCTTGAGCAAAAGGATATTCTAAATATCATAACAAAATCAAACATGTTAAGTCGGCCACACAGAATTGTACCTCTCCAGTAGGTTGGTTCAAAAAGGATCTATTTTATCAACAGTAATCCTATTTATGAAGTTCAAATTAGAAATTTATGAACTTAATATACAGTTAAACCTGTTTTAGTATCATGGATAAAGACCACATGAAAAAAACTACAAAAAAAATTGGAAATCCCATAAAAATTTGCATGTAACTCCCAACTTTGTGCAACATCTACAGAATTTTTTTTATGCGGGCGAGTGGGATTCTAAAAAACATGTTGATAAAAGCACTAAGGTGTAATCTCTGATAAAAACAAAATCTATTGTTCTATGGGGGTAAGAGTGAATCTCCAAACCCCATTCTTGTGTTACAAAATATCCCGAGGTGCCCTAGTGATCTTTTCCTTTTCCCACGGGGTTTACTGTCTTTGGTAAACACGGGCTTCACGAACCCGGGGTACCCTAGTGATCCTTCTCTATTTTCGACCCTCTTTCTTGTCATTCAATTCATTCTTTCTTTCTCTCTTCCCATCTAGACCACAGATATTAAAACAAATGTTTGGTGCAGTATAGCCGAAATCGGCTCTTGCGCCAATAAAACCCAAAATCACTCGCTCGCTCACTTGTGTTACAAGTATCCTCATCATTAGGCATTGTCATCTGTCACTTGACCATGATCCAAATTTGAAGTGTAACCAATAGCGATCATGTTACTTCAGATGTGATGTTGATAATCATGTTTTGAACAGCATCAAGTGTTGATTTTCAGAATTTCATTTGTTTTAAGAAGTTAATTGTTTATATAGCATAGTATATGTATTATAGTAATATGTATTCTGTTCTATAAAATATCATTTAAATTGGTGTCATTGTGCAATGCTCATTTTTTTCTTTTGTTGCTAACATGTATAGTTTTTTTTAATTAAATTATATTGTAATGTTTTAAAATTTGTATCAACTAGGCTTTTAATTTCTTGTATAAAAAGAATTTTCATTTCCAGAATTGTAATATTTTTAGTACACTTTTTAAAAAAATGAAAAGTTTCAATTTTATGTATAGGAAGTGAATTTTATTCATTAATACAGTCTCTTTAATCTTAAAAGTAGAAAAATATGAAGAATATACACTGTAAAAAAATTTTGTCTTCTGGGTCTGTAAAAAGAAAGGAATGAGATATTTATATGGTTTCTTTATTCATAAGCCCCTCCCCCTTCCTCTCCAAGCTTCAATGTTTTTGTTAGGATTTAATAATTTGAATGTCTTTAGTTTTTGTGGAATTGGATCCAAAGCATATGTTTGAGCAGCTTTGTATGATCAAAATAATACCTTTTTAATTTTTAGAAAACAATTTCTTAAGTATTTCATTCTGCACTTTTAGCATATATATATAAGAATTTTTCGGCTCTCACACAGTTAAAACTAGAGGTCCTGTGGCTGCATGCAACTCCTAAGAGAACCGAGAAGCTGTAGCATCCCTTTCATGCCTCACTGTAGTGGACAACTGATGATCTTTTCTGGTCGTTGTGACTTTAGGACGACATTGCCCATGATTTCTCCTGACGTATCTGGTATCCTGAAACCATTTCCATAAGTTGAATACAAGGTTGGGCATTAAATCGAAATCTCCACAAATCTGGATTTTAGACTGGCCTGGTTCTAGCCTACCCACAATTCGCCTCTTTCCATCATCTAAACCAGGGGTCAGCAACCTTTTGGATGTGGCATGCCAAACCAGTGTACCAGTATGATTGTGTCCCATACAGTAGGACATTTTTGAAACAATTCAGTTCCCACGATAATGCAAGCATAGTTAGAAAATATAAATCAATAATATATTTAGTTTTATTATATTTTAGTTTTGCATCATTTAAAGATATTTCTCAACATAAAAATAAACTGCATAAAAAATATAACTTGTTTCTTCAACAAAAATTAAAATTGTACTTGCATAATGTATTTTTATAAACATCTTAAAATAAGAAATGTGCAGCATAAAATATGTTTTCCCCTTCATTATAATTAAATAAAAAGATAAAAAATTTTATGTGAACTTGGTGCTTGCACCGCTCTACTTTCATATTGCAAAATCAGGCATATAATTCGTGACCTTCAATTTGAGACGATTCTACGCATTCAGTTTTTAAACAATTTCTTTCCAGACTTGAAATATTTTTCATATGAGGAAAGATTTTTTTACTTGGATATGTAGAACTAAAAGTGGAAAGCAGAGTACATGAAATTTTCCCTCTTCAAACAATTAAATCTCTCCAGCTATAACATTTAATAATTTATAAAATGCGTAAATTTATCTTTCAGATTTTTTCATAATTCCATAAATGTCTATAATTCTGAAGATATTTGTCAAATAAGGTCCATTACAGATTTATTAACTTCAATCCTCTGAAAAATTGACTAATTTGTTGAGTAGTGCAGAGTGCCACTGAGAATTAATTGTACTGTATGCCACAGGTTGTAGACCCCTGCTCTTTATTCTCTTTGCCATTAAGTTTTAAAAAATTCTCAAAGGTTGTCCTTCCTCCTGTATATCATATTTTGTTAGCAATTAGTTCCCGATTCATGGGTGCAATTTCGTTAAGTGAAGCATTTTTAATTTTTCTTTACTTGGAAACTACTTTCTAAAGATCAACTCATTTTGTACTTTGTGTATGTTTGTATTCTTTATGCTTTATATGGTCGAACAAGTTGTGTTTGTAATTTGTTCCATTTACCACATTATCTAAACAAAGGTAAAATGGGCTGTCAGACATATAAAGAATTTTATAAATAGGAATTTGTTTGTACTACTAAAGGACAAAAAAATATAGATTTTATGATGTATGTCATATTGACATATTTCTTTTGTTAACCTATATATTGTACAATATATGAAAACTTAAATACAAGAAATCAAGTTGCAGTTGTTCAAAATTGGATATTTTTTCAAGGATATTGTTGTTGCTATTGCCACCTGTCTGACAGTGTCAGATGAAGGCCCATGAAATTCATTGCAGGAAAGGGCTAGATGTACATCTGTCGTTAACCATAGCTTTAAGCACTATACTGGTGGCGGTAGGATTTAGCTAAACTCCACCTAATTTTAAGGGAGAACACCCTGGGTGGGTGTCGGGGGGTCTCCCACCTGTCTTCTCTTTCCACCAACCACACGAGGACTTGTGGCTCAACGGCTATTCAGAGTACTCCCATGCTGCACACAAAGGCACTATTTACAAACATCCATGCCTTCTCAGAGATTCAAACCCAGGCCCAATGATACAATTGTTAGTGTCACTAACCACTATACCGGATGGGCGGCTGAGGATGATGTTCAAATATAAGGGCTAAAGTGTTTCTTTCCTTGTAGAACATAATGTACCTCTGACTGCAGCCGATTATGCTGCTTCCCCTTTTTAGAAAATATTTCCAAAGTATGATATTGTTGAGCAGTACAGATGTGAAAGGACTAAAATATCTGTAATTACTAGACTAGTTTCTCTTGTCAAAGAGTATAGAATTCCATGCATGAAACAAATTTCTTTTGTTAAGCATATTATAGCAGTAATGATTTTTAACTACAAATATGTATCCTATTGTGGTCACTTGGATCCTGCAAAATATCTTATTCATAGTTATTTTTTTTTAATTCTAAATTTGATTGGGAAATTTACTGGAGAAAATATTAGCCAACTCATTATGGGTGACTTTTAAAAATGTGGGATGTCCTTTTGAACATTTAATTCCCTTTATGGCAAATAATACTGTAGTCCTGCAAAGGGAGAGGTATGGAGTTTTTGCCTATGTAATAAGTGAGTGGTCCTATGTGGCACAGTTGACCCAGGCTTATGAAATATTTAACTTTGGGGAAACTGGTTATTTGTTACCAATGACCTTCTCAGTATTCTCCTATACGACAGTGATAATGAGAACTTGAGACTTGTTTTCGGAGACTGGAACTTTGTCGTCCCTCCGCTCCGTATCTGGAATTTAGTGTCAAATTGCGCTGTTCTCATGGTTTGGATGGGAGGAGGTGTGGCTTCGAAAGGTGGAAGCCAATGGCGGTCTTGAATAGCGATCACTATTGGGTCAGTGAGCTGCTGGTGTTAGGATACGACTGCCCGACTCGAATGAAAGAAAAAAGGGGTAAGCTATGGAAATTAAGGAGAAATAGATTAAATAGAGGGTAGTGGAATTAAATTAATTTTAGAAAATTAATCGTCTAAAAGAGATTCTAGAAGTAAAAATGCTTGTTGCTTATGGTCTTTGGTTTCTTTAAGTTTTGGAATTATTTTAAGGAGCTTTGGATATTGTTTAAGTAAGTTGGCTATTATTTTAAATAAGTCAATTATATTTTGGAAATCACTTGCATTAAAATCACTATTGCTTAGTTGAATATTCGGGGGGCTGCTTTGTCTTTCAGTGTTTTTGGTTTTGTTATTAGTTGGGGGAGGGGGGCTTATTGTTTTCGGAATTACCAGCAACTTTGCGGGCGAAGGATAAACCCTCAACAACATTGTTACTGGTAAAATTTCTGCTATTTTTATTGTTTACATGAGAGCCTTTCTTAGGTTTGGGGAAGCTAGGGCATTTAGTGTAGCAGGCAGTATGCCCGTGCACATTACAGTTGATACAATAGGGGTTTTCCTGCCTTTCTTTGATGGAGCAGTCTTTTGTTAAGTTTTCCTCACCGCATTTGAGGCATCTAATTTTCATGTAACAATTGGTTGCAGTGTGGAAGAAGTCGTTACACTTGTAGCTTTGAACTGTACCCTTAATGGAGTACCCCTCAATTTTGACTTGTATGTACCCAACATGTGTTAGGTCAAAAACTGTGGAGTTGACCTCATTTCTTGGGAGAGTTACAAGAAAGAATGGGCAGTGGGAGCTTTGTTCTCTTGGATATAAGTTGGTTACACGTGGTGACTATGTATCCTTCCTCTTCGAGGTCAAGGATGATGTTTTCTGTGATAGTATTGTAGGGTAAGCCTTTGATAACTATTTTAATGGGTTTTTGTTCTTTTGGGGTTAGAACTGAGAATTCAAAATTTTTGTCTTGCTCTAAGGTGTGGATGATGTCACGATATTCTTCAGCATTGTCTGAGTAGATTGTCTGAGAATCTCTAGCGGTTTTTATGTTAAAATTTGGGTATTTGGATTTAATTAAATTAACTTGTTCTCTGAAGTTGATCTGAATTTTAAGGTTAATGGGAAGTGGGAGCTTGGGAGTAGGGGGTGTAATTGGCTGAGAAGCTTCAATTTGCATCTCCTCACTGCTGAGTGTATCAAAGTTATTCTGGGTTGCTAAGGGTTCAAGTACTTTCGTTGGGGTGGTCGACCTAGTGTGTTTAGTAGGAAAGACAAAGCCTTCCGAGTCAACTTTCTTTTCTGGGGTGGTTTCTTAGTTATTTCATTATCTTCTGCGTTATTTTTACTTTTTAGAGTGGTATGGTAGGGGCAGTCAGTATCCAAACATGGAGGAGTGATAGCAAGCTCACTTACCAACATCTCCTTCTCTTTCAGGGTGTCCTCAAGTTCCTTCTTGGTCATTTCCTGGAGTCCAATATTCGCTGGGATTTTCGGTAGCAATAAGATCTTATGGTAACCTTCAATGACGGTATCCATCCTTTTGATGCTGGTTATCATCCATGGTCAATTGATCGGTCTTTCTGGGTCTGAATCTGAATCGTAGTCGCTGGAAAAATGGGTCTGTTTTTCATTAACTCAATATTTGAGTTAAACAGTCAATAAAATACTGATAATAAAAACATGAGGATATAGGTATGACTGAATTCAATCTGGGTCTAGACAAGAATGTCATTTTTAAAATTTCTATGTGGCCATTTAGTAAGGTATT
The DNA here is from genome assembly GCA_019973975.1 of Trichonephila clavata. Taxonomy (NCBI): domain Eukaryota; kingdom Metazoa; phylum Arthropoda; class Arachnida; order Araneae; family Nephilidae; genus Trichonephila; species Trichonephila clavata. The sequence continues at coordinate 21,318 of BMAO01031974.1, read as the reverse complement.
ACTTGTCCAGCCATAGATTTCTACAAAGTCTTGATTTAACTACAATCTTTAAGTACCTACCTTTAATCTGTTGTGAAATATTAGTTATTTGAAGGTAAAATTTCTTACCATTAGCTTTGTTGCTATCTTTTGAATTAAATTATTGCTATCCTAACATTTGATTATAAATTCTTACCAAAGTACTAGGTATTAAATTTGGAAGTTGGTGATTATCTAAAAAATGAATTTTTAAGTAAATTATGAGATGAATATATATATTTGTAATATATATTCAGGATGAATGTCTGCTTTGTGATGCGTGTTTTTTTTCCGGTATCAATGTATTTTTTAGTATTTGGGCTGTAAATTCTGAAGTTATCCATTGATCTATAGTTATACAAGAATATTTGAAAAAGCCCTAACTCTCATTTTTTATTCAGAATTATCTATGTCATAAAAATAAGAAAATATTGCTCCTTTTTAAATATTTAATCATACTTTTCCTCTGTATATATTTAAATATACTTATGAGCATCTTTCAAATGTGAGATTTAAATACTTTTAGGTTGTGGACATGGATGCGGTTTTGGATGTTATTACTGCATTGGAAAAAGCTAGAATAACTAAAGAAGCCTTAGAAGTAAGTATGAATGAATGGAGTTTTTCAGTGATAAATTATAAAGTATTTCCTATTTAGTGAGGCTTATAAAGAATACTTTGAATAATTGTATGGAGTTTTACTGTTAGCTTCATGTTGTGTAGTTAATGTTTAACTTGCTCTTTAGCGCAGTATTTGATTGCATTATATATAAGTTTTAGGTATGTACTATTCTTTTATCATATCACTAATTGCATCTTGTAAGGTAAAACCTATTGATACCTTTATGATGCATTTTATATTTAAAATAAGTTTGCTTATTCTTATATGTATACACACACACACACACAACTCTCACTCATTTTTTTTACTCAGTAGATATGTTCCCCAGAAAACCATGCAAAAAATAATGTAAAAAAAAATTATGACATAAGTTGGAGATGTGTTCCACAACTTTAAAAATCGAGCAAGATATTTTCTTAATATTTTCCCAAAAAACCATGCAAATAATGTATTAATAAAAGCCATATTACATATTTATAAAACAAAAACAATTCATTTTTAAGTTTTTAAAAAAAAAATTAGTGTCTTGTCTTGGAATATAAACAGAGCATTCTTACTGAAAAAATAGTATAAATTATTGTTTGTTAAATTTATTAATGTGTGTGTATTTTGTTGTCCGCAAAAGCCGATTTTGAAGGAAAATTGAAGTTCAAAAGATTTAAATTTTAGTGTGCATTTATTAAATTCTTGGAAGACTGGTTTTTGAAGTGTCTAAAGGTGGTTTGTTTTGTCTTCTCTTAGGTCTTTTTTTTCCTTTCTACATTACTATAAATCCATTCCTTCTTCATCAGTAGTGTAAAAATGGAAATGCAATCCATCAAATTTTTCTGTCAAATTGTGTGGAATCTTCACATCAGAATGGTTTATTGCCAACCTTCACAAAATGATGTATTTTGATATATGTAACATTCTCTACTGATGTTTTAATCTGATCTTCATGTGTGGTGGAGAGCCTGCTTAGACATTTTTATGCATCCGGGTTGAAATTGCCAACTTTAAACATAGCAAACTACTGCTTCGAGCTACGGCACCTTTGCCATAAGCATATCTTGTTTGCTGCTTGGATGGCAGTTTTACCATTCAGTAAAAATAGAGCATTCAGTGCCTAAAATGTCCTTTTTTGCTTTTGTTAAAGGCCAAACCAAACTTTTTCTGAATAATATGCTCGTCTTTTATAATGTGTATGCATATCCTTTGTTTTCAATCATTCTGATTTATTCACACCTATCCTTATGCTACCTTCTAAAAATTAGCATAAACTTTCCAGCTAACCCAATATTATCTATTTATAAGATTGTTCTCCCAAACATTTGGTAGTGTTATTGAAAGACTTTGGTATTAAGAAAAAATTTATTTTGTTTTTGTATATCTTATGCAAATATTTGTTTTTCAGAAAACAAGAATTGGAAAATATATAAATGAACTTAGGAAACGAACTACTAATGAACAACTTGCTCGGAGAGCTAAAGAATTAGTTAAAAGTTGGCGGAAACTGTTACCTCAATCTCCTCGAGTTAATGGTGAAGAAATCCACAACAGTATTGTATCGTCACCTGGTGGCATAACTGTATTAGGTCCAGGTCCTGGTCCAGGCATTGGGCCAGGACCTGGACCAGGAAATAGAACTTTAAAAACATGTGTTTCAGTGCCTGGAACTCCAAGATACAAAACTTTAAGTCCATCATTGATGATTGAACGATCTTCTAGTCCCTATTTCTCTAGTGCCTCAAATAGCCCACTATTAAATTCTTCTGTACTTCAGGGATCAAGCTTAGCATCTTTGCCATCTAACTATGCTCCAATTAAATCGGGAATATGTCAGACTTCAAGAACAGATGCTAACTTTGTAAACAAAACCTTACTTAACACTAGTAATCAAAGTAAAAACCTGACTTCCAGTCAAAACTTCAAGCCTGTTAGTCCATCTGTTGTGAAACAAGACATAGTGACATCTAGTGGGACATGTATTTTGCCTTCTCGGACTTCTCTCAGTACTAGTCCGGGACATAGAAACAATTCAAATTCTAGTAGTCCTTTGTTAAATACATCTGTGAATGTGTGCTCTCAGAATGTCTCCCCAAAGTCAGCATTTTCAATCACCCATTCCAGCTTGGACCTAGCAAAAACCAATGCAGCAAATAAACGGCTACGAAAAGAAATAGTTTTATTAAACCATACAACACCTACAGATTTAAGTGATTCTAAAAATAAAATTGGTAATGGAATGAGTGACATTACTGAAAATAATGTACCTTGTGAGAGTTCGGTATTCAATAGTGTTACTTCATGCCATTCCAATTCTGTTGAAAGTGATAAGACACTTGCAAATATCACTACAAGAAACCCAAAGAGAAAAAGGAGCTTTGATAAAACAAATGAGCTTCAAGAATTTCGATTGGAAGATATGATAGCTTCCTTGCAATCTGGCTCGAAGCTTCAAAAAGTTAAAACAACACAGCAGTTAATAGCTGACTTGCAAGCAAAAAAAGGTTTGAATACAGTTCTATCCCCTGAAAATTTAACTTCTGTTGACACTCTTCATAGTTCTGAAGCTGAAGTGTCACGAACAAAATCTGAATTATTAAAAAAATTTTTAATAGCTTCTCGGTCTGCCAGAAGTGAAAGCAATAGAGAAAGCCCAGTCGATGAATCTAGTGTTTCTGTAAGTGATTATGGTTCTTATTCTGTTCCAGATGTTTCTTCTGTGATAAATATAAAAGTGGAAATTACTAACATTTCTCATCCAGATCCTGTTGATGAGGAAATTAATAAAATTCTTTCAGCCTTACCCCCAATAAATCCAGCTGAAATTAACCTTGATGACACATCTCCATCGCCTCAGCGGCGAACATCTGTTACAGAGGAAGATTTAAGTAAGTTGAATGATCGTTGGGAATATGTTAATGGTGTATATGATTGTGATGGTACTTGGAGACCATGGCAAGAATGTACTGAACAAAAATCTTGTATGGAGGAAAGTTTTCAAATATTGCCTTATGTAAATATTGATTAGATATTAAATTGTACACACACTATGCATCAAGGGAATTAATTTCCTTTTTTTAAATACAATGAAAAAGGAAGCTTTCTGTATAGAATATATATTTCGTGTGGTTTAAGGATTGTGATATCAAAAATTAATTTTTATATATATTTTTTGTTACAGAAATACATATAAGATATTTTTTGCCTCTATTTCTTTTATTTATTTTTTACTGGAAATTCAAATGAATTGAAAAAAAATTTTGAAAATGAATTCTGAATATAGAACAAAAATTCCTCTTTGGGAAATGAGCAAGTCTTCATTTTTAAGTTTTAATTTGTTGAAAGGTGTTTGTAATTTAGACAGTTGAGGTATTTAATGAGATATAAAAAAATTCTTCTTTTTTTTTGTCATTTCATTTACAGTAATAAGATATAATAAATGTCAGTTATAGATAGCTGTATTTATTATACTATTTTTTTTATTGTATTAAGTTAATAAATGTTTCTTTATTTGGATAAAAAAAATCTTGATGTAATACATCCCATCTTTAATTTTCATTTTTCCTTTTTAATCGTTACAAATCACTTGTATTTATCTACAGTTAATTTTTTTAACCTCATTCATTGCTGTTAAAATATTTAATGTTAATTAAGGAACAATAAGTATTTCATTTGTCGTCTCCCAATGAGGTCTTTGAACATTAAATTTCAATTTTTGAAGATTCCATTAGTAATCAAAACTATTTAAAAGTGAACAAAACTTTCTTGCATTGCAAAAGCATTATTGTACTTAAGTAATAATTGCCACTTTAGACCTTGAACCTTATCAGATCTTCATTTTTAAGCACAATGGGTATCAAAAGATTTGCACCAAAATTTATAAAAATTGCCAAAATGTAAAATTTGATACAAGCTACTATTGATTTTACTATCTTTTATTGTTAGTTTCTGTGTACATTGTTATCCTCCCCTCCAATTCTTTTAAGGTAGATATAAAATCTCGGGTATTAAAATATTACATTTTGTGTATGAATATTGTTTTATATAAGTTTATTAAGCCTTTTTAATTCATTGTTTTTGTGTATCCCCATTTTAAATGTTTTATGTCTTATCTATTAATTGTTGGCAATACTGTAGTAAGACATGGCTGTTAAACTGCTCTTATTTAAATTTTGAAATATCTTTTTCAAATTGTAAAATAATTTTCAGGAATCATCAAAGTGACTTGTAATTTATGTTCCCTTTAATGATATACATGCATTTATCTTGGGCATGTTTTAAAATGTGTAACTACAAAACTGTGAAATAGTGTAAATTTTATATTTTGTTGAAGAGTATCTTTTTTAAAATTATATTACATTACATTGTATAAAAATGTATTGGATAATATATTGACTATCATTTTATATATATTATATATACTATAAATCTTCAGATTTCTAAATTATACTTTGTTAAAGTTGAAAATCGTTTTTTTAAGTACAGTTAGAGTTGTAGATATAATTTGAATAATATATCTACAACTCTGTCTTGTTGTAGATTTCTAGTATAAAATCTAACTCTGAAGTAACTCCCAGAATTTAATAAATTTTCTCCTAAACTGTTAATATATTAAGTGAAAAGGTGTCTTAAACATATGCTCTTTCCCAGCTATGCAATTTAGAGATTTTTCTCGGCCTTAAATAGTGCTTTATTTTTTAATGTCATATATTTTTATATTTAAGCACAAAATATTTCATGCTGATTGTTATAGAACCCATTTCTTGGTTCATGAAATACTGAATGCAATAACATTTAGATATTTATATATTAATCAGATCATGAATGCAATAATATTTAGATATTCTGTAATTTTGTGTGGTGTATTTGAAGAACATCATACTGCCTATTACATCTCTTCTTGAGTGGTTTATTTCTCTCTTGGTGATATGACTAAAAGCAATAATTGATATTGGCTGAGTCCATTCATTTCAGCACATAAATGATGTAACTTTCTTTGCAAATATCTCATAAGATATATTACATTTTTTAATAGAAAGAGTGAAACTTCATTTTTTTATCTACCCGATCCATTTTCAGTAGATTTAAATTTACTTTGTTTTGTAAAAACCTATTGCAAATGTGTGTTAAGCCAGATGTTTGTAACATGGGCATGAAATGATACTTTTAACTGTTTTTATAGAGCCTTTATTATTGGCTGTAAAGAGGGATTCATCTTTGATTATAAGGATTTCTCCAATATCCGTTCTGTTCTTTTTTCCTTTCCTTGCATTGAATATGTCAAACTTACTTTCCCCTTGTGTTCCACTGTCTGTCTAATGATATGCAATGTTTTCAGAAAAATTTTGCAGCATAATTGCTAATTATCAATTTTATACAATTAAAACAGATCACGCTACTTGGTAATGACAAGTTCTGGTCAGCGAAATGACATCCCTGAAATTTGCTAATTTTTACTTGATATTTAAAATGCTCATCAGTGCCAGCAATGATTTACTCTTATAAAAGAAAATATTCCAGCTACATCCAAAATGAATTCCTCCTTCCTCTTGTATCCATTTTCAAAAGATGATAGCTTAAAAGAGGTGCTAAGACTCAAAAGAATATCTTGTTGGATTTTATTTTGCAGAGCACAAATTTATTTCACTTGTTTAGTGTTTGAATTTATGTACATCTTTACATAATTCGAACTTATGGTGACCTGTTCTGTGAAATACCAACTTGCAGTTACTGGAGTAAAATAGTCTTGTAGGTCACCTGACGGAGGTATTGCTTTCCAACTTGGTCATCCCAAGCACAGCAAAGCCCATCTCCAAATTGGAAAATAGACTGTTTCAAATCCTGCTTTAAAGCAGTAACCAGTCACCAACAATTTACCCTTTGTGGTGGTATGTAAATCAAACACAATACAACAGCACAAGATGCTTAGTACTACTGAACATATCCCCTTAGGAGAGCCTAATCAAAATTCTCACTACTAAATCATGACTGGGAATACAGTGTGCTATGGCAACTGCCATCTCAACTAGAGACTACCAAAGACATCAGTGAGATGTTTCAAAATGAGTTTCTGTGCTACAAGAATTGTGGATCAAATGCTGAACTATGTTTGGGGACAAAACAGCCTTCCTTCTAAAATATTGTATAGAAAGTTCCACATCTACAAAGACTTGTCATCCCTTCCTTTTATAGGGAGAAAACTTCCATTGTTGTGAATCGTATCTAGCAATGGCTAGGGTAAAAGTGTCTCGTAACTGGTCTGACAGGGAATTCCTTTTCAACTCTGTTATCTGAATTATGGGTCTCCAAACCCAAAGATGGGTAGTTGAAATCGCCACGTCTTCAAATAGTAGTAATGACAAGTAAAAGCATCTGTGTGACCCTGTGCTCAATCTTACAAGGCACAATACTTAGTTGTACCTGTCTCCAGATCTGAAGATTCGCAGTGTCAAATCCTACCTCAAAACAACAATCGGTCACCAGCAATTTACCCTCAGTGATGGTTCAGAAATCAAACACAAAATAGTAGCACAAGATGCCTAGTATTATTGAACTATGGGGAGTTTAAAGAAAATTCTCCCTCTTAAATCACGACTAGTGATAGACTGCTATGACAACTGCCGTCTCAACTAGGGGCTACCGGATGACATCAGTGAGATGTTGGAAAATGAGATTTCAAAATATTTCTGTACAAGGAATGTATATCAAATGCAGTAATTGTTGGGGGAACAGCCTTTTCTCTAAAATATTGTATAAGTTCCGCAGCTACAAAGCTGGAAAGTGGGGTAGCAACTTCTGTTGTGAATTGTATCTAGCAATGACTGGAGTAAAAGTGTCCTGTAACTGGTCAGAGAATTCTTTTCAACTGTTGTCTAAAGCTGAGGTCTGTGGACCCCAAAAAGACTGTTAAAATTACCATGTCCTTAAATGTCATCTCCAAGTTAATCATGAATAACTTGAGAGACACACAAACAGTTTACTCCCTTAAGTTATTTTATAATATTCATTGTTATATATATATATTCATTCTGTCATGATACTGATTTTTCTTGTCCTTCAGTTTTCTTATATGCTGAAATACTTCTGATTTCTCTTCATTATTCCGTTTGGCTTATTTTGTTCAATACTTCAGTCCAAATTATTTATCTAATAACTTTGAATCTTGGTTGCATATTAAAAAATTTATCTTGTTTTTGTTTCCAGTTTGAATACCTGAATTATGAAATGTTCTTGTACAAAATTTTGCCTTGGTATTTTTAAAATGATTAATACAAAATTAGGTTATTTTATGCCCTTTAGCACATGAAATCTGACATGCATGTGTGAATTTAACAATTTTACATTGTTTCTGTTATCATAGGCCATTTCGTATAAAAACAAGAGATTCAAAGTCATTTTTCATGCCTAAAATTATCAATATCTGGAAGAAAGTACATTGGTTCATTTTTAATAGCCATTTATTTTATCTATAGATTTCATCCATGCATCGTATTTAAATAGTTCTGATAAACATTTATTTTTTATATGACATGCAAATGTGAATATTTTCTTGTTTTTGAATATGTATTGTCCTTATTTCCTGAAATTAATGCTAGGCTAACTGCCTGATCTATCATGTTCCCTTTTAAAAGTTGCCTTGTTAAAATGTCAGTTTGCATAAAGACATTCCTGTCAATTGTTATAAAATAAATTCAAGAATAGTTGATTGTATCTTGTCAATATGTTGATATTTTATTTACTGTATTTCTGTGCATCATATTACTGAAATGTTAAAAATGTGACAGAGACAGGTAACTTTCATCAGAACATTTAAGAGGTATAAAAATGCATTTATAAAAACATGATTTTTAAATTTAGAGCTTAATAAATAGTTATCAACACAGAAATTAAGATTTTCTCATTTTGTACAGATGATTGTCATCGAATGTTAGTTTTATTAAATTGATGAGTCTTTAATAGATTGTGGTCTTTTTTTTAGTGTAGATTCTTTCTTAAATTGGTATATACAATTTTTATAGACTTCACTATGAAGACATTTCATTTCTTGTTCTTGAAAATGAGTGTAGTATTTCTGATGTTATATTCCTGTATGAATAAGTATCTAACCCCAGTGTGGACTACAAAACTTTCTTAAATTGACATATTTTTTTTAAGTAATACTTTTGACCTGTGTCTTAAATGGGAAGGAAACCTTACAACTTATGCTATTGATTTTTTTTAAAGCATATTCAAAGTGCTATATATGAAAGAAGTGTTGTCTTTGGTGTAAATGTTATTTTCAGAGAATAAGTTATGCTGTTTTGATTGTATTTTAAAAATAGATTAACTTCTAGGAACTTGGTACCAAATATTTCTGTAAATATTGCTAGATTTTATTCAGAATGTGCATTATTGTTTGCAATGTCTAAAAAGTTAAATGTTTCATGGAGACTCGTTTATTTTCTATTGAAGTCATTTATATTTTTATATAAAATTTAAATCCATTTACTGATGCTAATTACTTCCGTAAGCATCAGAATTAAATGAGCAGTTTTTAAATACAAAGAATTTGAGGTAATTTATACCAGGGGTTTTCAAATTTTATCTTCAGATACTCTTCTGTCTTATCACATTAAGAATGTATAAGTCCAATTTCCAGTTGAATCATTTTATATTTTTCCCCATAATCTCATTTTACTGAATTTCTAGGGTTCATCCTAGTTTAATCACTTTATTTAGAAGCATTGTACACAAGAAAATTCATAGCATTCTTATTCATAAGAACTGTTATGCATTTACAAAATATGCTTGTTGACATTTTCCGGTCTATTGTAACTTATACCTGCACATTGCTGGGTTATGTTGTAAAAACAAATTTTAAATTTCTCGATTTCCTATAATATGTACAGCATGATTGTTTCATGCACGATGAGCTTAACAAAGCAATAAATATTCTTACTTTCGAAAAAAAATTTCACCTTTTTGAAATTTTTTTTAAACCATATTATCAGATGTTAATACTTCTCAAAATCTTATAAAAAAAAAATTTAAAAAACTTGCTTGTTGTAATTTATGCATATTAAAAACCATGCAACAGTTAAAGTTTTGGAACATAATGCAAACAATCAAAATCTGAAAAAATTGAGTAATTATTCTTGCAGCTCTGCCACTTTTGGCTTTCTTTGCGTTAAAACTTGGGATTTGCTTAGTCAAACACTTCTAAGTGGTTAATTCTGCAAAGTGGATGCATAAAAAAAATAATAAGTTTGTACTTTCTCTACCACATACATTCATCACAGCTTGACAAATTTTTAAGCTTTGCCAAATAAGTTTGTTAAAAGGAGCACAAATGTTTCTACCTTTTGACAAAAGATGACCCCTCCAGTAAGTTATGATTGAAATTTTCCAAATGTCACATGTAAGGTTAGATATCTGGCAACACCATAACTTTGAAGTATTGGTGATTTTGTATCTGCATCACATTTTTGTGCGAAAATGTAGTTTTTAGCCGAACACACGTCATTTGCGGGAAGGTTTGATTTTCCTCATGAATTTGAAGAAATCTGCTACTGAGGCACATTGATTGCTTGTAGAAGCATATGGTGAGACTGCTTTGAGCGAGAGAAGTTATAAAGTGGATTCAAAAGTCTAAGAACGGTAAGTTTAATGTCGAAGACATGTAATATAGCGGAAAATCGAAAGTGTACGAAGATGGGGAATTGGAAGTATTATTGGAGAAAGGTATTCGAACCAAACACAAGAATTTGCACTTAAATTAGGAGTGGCTCAGCAAGTAATTTTGCATAGTTTTAAATCATTGGGGACGATTCAGATGTAAAGAAATTGGGTTTCACATGAATTGATGTCAAGAAATGAGAAAATCTGATTTCGCACTTGGGAAATGCTACTTGTCAGGCATTAGAGAAAGCATTTTTTCATCCTTGTCACAAGTGATGATAAATGGGTTCATTGTGATGGCTAAAAAAAAAAGAAGAAATAATGGGGACGCGTGGTCATACTTCAACTTCATCAGCCAAGTTGAATATTCAGTGTGTGTGGGGGGGGGGTAACTTGTGTCATGCATTTAAGATTGTGTATTATGAATTGCTCAAACCAAAAGAAACCATTATACTAGAACTGTATTGAACATGATTGATGAAATCGTGCAGAGCGTTCAATGAAAAGCACCTTCACCACTCCAGGCACCACAAAGTTCTGCACTATGCGAGTCCACATGTTATGGCGTTGGTGAAAACCTACCTGAAAACACTCGGTTGGGAAATCCTACCCCACTCTCCATATTCACCAGACATTGACCCTTCTGATTACTTGTTCTAATCGATGGCACTTGGCCTGTCTGAGCAGCACTTCACATCATGAAAATGCCAAAAATTGGGTTGTTTCGTGGATAGCCTCAAAAGATACAGCGTTCTTCTGACGCGATATTTGTATGCTGCCTGAATGAGAAAGTTTAGGCTAGTGATCTACTATACTTTGAAAACATCTTTCACAATAAATGCACCCTTCATGAATGGTTGAAACTTATTTGTACTCCTTTTGAGTTCAGCTGATATACTTCTTGCATAGTTAGAATGCAGTTTAACTTTTCCATAAATTAGTTTTGTAACTGTTGTCTTGTATTTTGCTTCTTTTTAAGTTTCTTTGAATCGATATAATCTAATTCAGGATCTGATCTTTATTAATAACATGCATGAATGTTGAGGGAATGAATTTTATTCTTCAGAAAGGTATGTGTTGTGTATAGTTGCCTCAACATCTCTTATCATATGGTAATTAATTCGTTGAAGCTCAATGCTGAACCACTAAGAATTTTTTATGAATGAATTTCTTTACCATGTAGCTATTAACCCCATTTCTTCCCAGTATTTCACGCATGTAACATGTAGTCTTAACTTCAAAAAATGCAACCAAAAAAGCTTATTATTTATATAAGGTTTTTGTGTGACTGCATTTTTTTGACCCATCATGCATGTATTAAAAGGCATTCAGAGTCTGTACAAAAGTTTTGTCTCACAATTGGTATAACACTTAGTGAAAAAAAATTACTGAAAACTCCTTTCCTCCTAGTAATTTAAGTGTTAAAATATGTTTAGTTCAACTTTTCTGTACACTCCTGAACGCTATATATGTCGTATACATGTGGATATCTTTTTCTTGACATACCTACAGCGGTCAAAATAAGTATTCAACATGCAACTATTTCTGCGAATGTTTACTTAAAACACCTTACTATGCAACAACAGGGAAACCATGTTTCGTTATTTGATGCATATAACAGTTAAGTTTCTAATGTAGAAGTTTTTGTATTTACAAATACAAACCTAAGCAAAAATATTACTGTTATAATTTTCAAAAGCAATTTGGCAAGCAAAATAAATATTCAACACAAGAGGTTTTGATTAAATTTTTTTACCGAGAAGCAAAATTACTGTTAAATGGCGTTGCAAATATTTGTAATTCAAAGTGTTTGGACTATTTCTGAGAGCATTTTGAAAGTTTTATTGAAGCAGTGAGCAAGATTTCCAAAAACAAGGAGAATTGTCATTGGAAATTAAAAGTTTAATCATAATGCTCTTTAAAAATGTTTTATCTGAAAACAAAATTTCGCCTATTGGTAAATAGGCCAAGAACAAGTGTGCACTGTATAATAAAGTATAAAGAACAAAAATCGGTTGATAATAAGCCAAGATATGGTCAACCAAAAAAATTTTCCGAAGTGGCAGAGCGATGGCTTGTACGTCAAATTAAAAAGGAACCCGAAACCAGTGCATCAAATTTGGCAAAAGTTACCAAAATTTGTTTGGACATAGATGTTATGCCGAAAACTGTTGGAAAGTACCTGCATAGTAATGGATTTAAGGTTGGAACTTCTCGAAATAAGCCATAAATATTCGAAAAGAACCGAGTGCAAAGACTAGAATTTGCTAGAAAATATGCAAACAAACCAATATAGAATTCTGACACGATGTAATTTTTGCAGACGAGAGCAAATTTAATTTTTTGATGCGATGGTAAAATTATAGTGTACAGAAAACAATACAGAGTTAGAAGAACAAAATATATGGTGTCAATAGTAGAGCATGGAGGAGGAAGTATAATGGCTTCAGAAGTGGTAAATATTGTCGTAATTCACGGCATAATGGACCATATGTATTACATAGAGATTTTTTTAAAAAATTTGCATGCCAGTGTTGAAAAACTGGGAATCGAAGAGGACTACCACTTTTACCAAAACACTCCTCTCACAATACAAGGCTTTGGCTACTGTACAACTGCCCAAAGTCCAGACCTCAACCCAATTGAGCACCTTTGAAGAATATTGGAAAAAAAGGTTAAGAGAGTGCCATTTTTCTAACAAACGCCAAATGGAGATCCTTAGAGAGGAATGGCGAATACTGACGAAGTGACAGAAAATTTAGTTAAATCGATGCCAAAGCGTTTAAGAGAAGTCAATCCGTCGGAGAGGAAGAGCAAAACTAGATATTAGTTTTATATGTTGATGGAGGTTACTCAAGATCTAAGCTGCTGAAGCGTTTAGCTGGTGTAACTTGGGGCTCAAGTTGTTTTGTGTACAGCCTATAAGTGTTATGTAAAACGACTTAGTGATAGTGGCGATAAGCTCATTTCAGCCCCTGGGCGCAGAAGATCTACAGGCCCCGACACTGGAGGATCAAAATTTATAACCAGAAAATCTGGTTAAGTTCAGCTTATCCGGGCGCCCAGTAGATAAACCGGCACTGTTTAATGACGTTTTTAGTGTACCACTCTGTACGCAGTCTATGCAAGTCTCAATCAACACTGAATTTTCCTTTGAGAGAGAAGGCCCCATAGTTCTATCCTTAAAATTTCCAACATTTTACTGTAACTGATTGTAGCAAATGAAAAATTAATAGGGGATACAACACATGGTTTTGCTGTCAACATTTAAGCTGTCAACATTTAACTTTTCTCTTGAATCCAACTGTCTGGAGACGTTTGAAATGATAGTCTACTATTGAAATATCGATTACATGATATTTAGATGGTAATAAGACTAAAAATTCATTTAGCAGTTATTTTTTTGCTCAAAATACCTTATTCATCTTTTATTGCGAATAAGTCTTTGCTATATATCGCTATATATCTTCTATATCAGTGCTCACTAACCTTGTTATCGCCGCGGACCGGCGAACGTTTGATAATTTTACCTCGGCCCGCTGAGGATGGGACGTTGATTGTTTATATTTACTTTTGATTCAATTTGAATTTATATATGACTTCAGAACACACAAGTTACACCAAAAATGAATATAAAGTGATTTAACATGGATTATAAAGTAATTTCCTTGGAAAGAGTCACGCAAACAGAGAGAAATACACCACAGTAAATAAAATGGAAATAATTGAATGTTTCTAGGTAGCCTATTTGTTCCAGGGGTTAGGGGCCACACTGTTCTGTACCACCCAAACCTTCTCGTTATGCACTACGCAAAACAATATTTTGCGTTTTCACTTTTAATGTTTTTCAGAAGGAATTTAGTTTTTTTTTCTTCTGAAAACTGCGAAATATTTTTATCACAGAACTCGCTTTTAATAAAGTGATTTTTGATATTCATTTAGTTGGTCGGTTGCAGTGCAGATCAGGAATACTACTGCCGTCTTTCATCGTGCTGAAATCCTAGGGAATTGTTTCAAATGTGGAATGCACTTTTCTTTTTTAAATTTTGTCCAGTTTGTTTCCTCGTGTCTTGTTTTCAGAGGATATTGAAAATCGCAACCTCTTGACGATAAGCTGTTGTGTTAAGGGCCAAGTGCAAAAAAATATTTTTGGGCATCTAACAGAATACAGAATTTTTTATTTTGTTGCCTACTAAATTTTCCCGTTGGTAATTTCTTCTGATCTCTACTAGAACTTTTGGGGAATCAATCCAATGATGAGCAAGAACGAAATTTAAGTTACGAGTTTTCAAAGTGAAAAGGGGCAAAGCTGGTTCCTTAAACACAAATAGTTCCAAGTGGGGAATGGTAACCTTTTCACCAAGTTGAGATTTTGCTCGTATTAACTAATTTTGTAACTTGGAAAATAACTGTTGTAAGAAAATTAGCATGCAACACAAAAGTATGAAAACTGGTCATTTTCCTTTCACCGTAATTTATGTCTGAGAAATTTCAACTCTTAAGCCATTTATATAAAAAATATTTTGGATATCTTCAGGGAGGGGAACACATCCCATTTGATAATTGATTTGACAAGCAACAGAGTTTATTAGGAATTCTATGTAGTATAGATATATATATGGGTGGAGGGTTGGTCAGTAATGGCTTTTCAACAACAGACTTAATCAGTCTTTAACTAATTTTAAGCTTAATTGTTCGTAGCTATTTACATAATATTTACAGATCAGTTCTTCATTTCAGGGAAAGGGTAAATCGTCTTCTCAATGCCCTAACTAGTCTTCAAGCAATTGTTAGTAGTTCGTTGCTAGATTCGTCGTTCGTCATTTCTATGTGTCATGGCGTCGTACTCTCGACATCTAACCACTGTCAGGCTCCCAAAACACCGAGAGCGCTCCTAGGCTTGCGCAGGGCAGTTGCGGAAGTGGCTTGGAAATAGCGGCCGGCACCACACGGCCATCCTGGAATCGGCTGGTCCTCCAGACGACACTACAAATATACAAAAACAAAAGAACTGGAAAAAAGATGTATGAAAAGTAAATGTTTGTCTGCTTCAAACTTCCAAAAGGATTACGGTTCACTTCTTTCGTCTTTCTCTTATTTTCTTCATTTCTTAAACGTCTTTTTTTTTTTGTCATTTTCTTGTTTCTTCTATGTCTTTTGTTTTTTATTTGTTCGTCTTCCGCCGTATCTTTTGTCCTGGCTCAATGCCACCCCTTAAGGCCTTATCACACGTACACGTTTGGTGCAATTTTTGTTCCAATTCGTGCAATTTTTACTCCGTTGCCATAGCAATGGCTTTGGAACAACTTTTTGCCAGTGAACTGAGAAAGTTGCTCTAAATGAAAGTTGCTTGAAATTCCAGCCAATGGGGTTCTTCGGCGCCCTACGTCATAAACAAGATGGCGGTAACGGTGGTAACTTCGCATGAAATATGGCTTAATATATTTTAATAATGTGCAATATTTTAACGGCGTATAATATTGTCACGTAGAAGGAAATAAGGCGATGTTATCCAATACACAATTTATTTTGTCGTAGTGTTTTACAAGGGCAGCACCACAACTGAAGACCTATCCAGCTGCAGTACTTTTATAAACCTGGGGGAGGGTTCTAGAATAACCACCAGGGGAAAGATTAACATAAATTCAATTTACATAATTTGCAAATGTCCATAATAATAAATAATGAAAGTCATGATTGAATTTAACAAACAAATATCTGGGAGGCTCGAACCCGAGCCACTTGCATTGTAAAGCAGTACTCTAACCGTTCGGCCACTCAGAGCGTATCAGTTTGTGACATTTCTCCCTCCTTAGGAGACACAGCGACCCGCTGTAGTTGTTTCGAACGGCTTCTTGTAATAGGTCCAAAGTAAACTTGTTTAGGGTTCCTTTTGTCAAAAACAGTCCGGACTGTTTCCGTTGGTGACTTTTCTTGTTCAATATCTTCTAGCTGAAGGTCAGGGTCTTTATAAGGTTTCATTCGCAGAACATGTACCACGTCTCTTAATTTTCGTTTGGTGCGCATACTATCACAAGGTTCCACTTCATAAGTCACTTCGGATAACCTTTTTCTCACCCTATAGGGTCCAAAGTATCGCTTTAACAATTTCTCAGATAATCCAACTTTGCGGATTGGAGTAAATATCCAAACCAGGTCTCCCTCTTTGTAATTCACTATCCGATGTCTTTCATCATAACGGCATTTGTCTTTGTCTTGTGCTCTTGTTAGATGTATTTTTGCTAGTTGTCTAGCTTCTTCGGCCTTCATTATCAGGTTTTGAACGTAATCATTCGCTGATTCATCGGGAAGAAAGGGCAAAATGGCATCTAGTAGAGTATCCACATCACGTCCATGAACAAGGAAAAATGGACTGAAACCTGTCGTCTCCTGCTTTGCGGTGTTATATGCAAAGGTGACAATGGAAGTATGTTGTCCCAATTCTTTTGGTCAACATCGACATACATGGCCAGCATGTCAGCGAGTGTTTTATTGAACCTTTCCGTGAGGCCATTTGTCTGAGGGTGATATGCAGTAGTTAGCAAATGATACGTCAAGCATAAATTATTTACTTCTTTAACGAGATTCGACAAAAATGATCGCCCTCTATCGCTGATGATTTCTCTTGGTGATCCATGTTTCAGTATAACGTCTTCAACCAGAAATTTGGCTATTTCCGTGGCTTCACCGCTTGGTAGGGCCTTTGTGATAGTAAATCGAGTGAGATAATCTGTACAGACAATTATCCATCTATTCCCTTGCTTTGTTAGAGGAAATCTTCCAAGTAAATCTATCCCTATTTTAGCAAACGGATATCCCCTGGCAATATTGGATGAAGCAATCCTGGAGGTCGCTGAGGTTGAGATTTTCGCCTTTGACACTCTCGACAATGAGACACATAGCGTCGGACACTGCGGTATAGGCCAGGCCAGAAATACTTCCGTCTGATTCGGTCGTACGTTTTGGTAAACCCTAAATGACCCGCTGTCGGTGCATCGTGAAGGCTTTTTAATACGTCCCCTCTAAGATGTTTCGGTATGAGCAATAGCCACTGCTTTCCTAAAGGATCGTAGTTTTTTCTGTATAAAATTCCACTAATTTCTTTAAACTTTGAGAAGTCTCTCTTTCTAACCATTTCGTCTCGAATATTTGCTACATCAGGGTCTTTACTTTGCTCACTTTCGAAATTGATAATGGTATTAAGGAATGGTATATCTTCAGTGGGCTCTTCTTCAATTTTAAGCAGTGGGCTCCTCGATAAGCAATCAGCATCCTGGTGCTTTCTTCCGGTCTTGAAAACTATTTCCACATCGTACTCTTGAAGACGCAAAGCCCGCCTTGCTAATCGCCCAGATGGATCTTTTAGATTCGCCAACCAGCTAAAGAGTGGTGATCTGTTACCACTGTAAATGGGTGGCCAAAGATATAGGGTCGGAATTTACTTATCGCCCAAATAACTGCTAAACATTCCTTCTCTGTAGTCGAATAATTTTTCTCGGATGTTGAAAGTGATCGGGATGCATAAGCAATAGGCCTTTCAAACCCACTCTGTATTTGTACGAGAATAGCACCAATGCCATATCCACTGGCGTCAGTATGTATTAAGGTTTTAGCTTCTGGTTTAAAGAAGCCAAGCACAGGATATCTCGTCAGCAGTGATTTTAAACGGATGAATGCTGATTGATGTTCTTCTTTCCATACAAATTTAACATCTTGCTTCAATAATTCGTGCAACGGCCTGGCGATGTCGGCAAAATTATGGACAAATCGGCGATAATAAGAGCAGATCCCTAAAAAGCTTCTAACTTGCGTAACGGTTTGGGTGGTTGGAAATTCTAGAACTGCTTCGACCTTCCCTGGATCTGGACGAATTCCATCTTTGTCCACTAAGTGACCAAGAATCTTAAGGCTTCTTTGACCAAAACGACACTTTTTATGGTTCAGTGTCAATCCAGCATCTCGTATGCACTGAAGCACCATCCTCAATCTCAAAAGATGTTCTTCGAAAGAGGCAGCGTAGACAATGACATCATCTAGATAACATAGACAGTGCTTCCACTTCATCCCTTTAAGGATACTATCCATCATTCTTTCGAACGTGGCTGGGGCGTTACATAACCCAAATGGCATAACCTTAAATTGGTATAATCCATCCGGAGTAATAAAAGCCGTCTTCTCTCTGTCTCTTTCATCGACTTCAATCTGCCAGTATCCAGACTTAAGGTCTATTGTAGAAAACAAGCTTGCACCCGAAAGGTTATCCAAGGCATCGTCAATCCGTAGTAAAGGGTACACATCCTTTTTGGTAATTTTGTTCAAGCGACGGTAATCCACACAGAAACGCCAGGATCCATTTTCTTTTCACCAGAATAACTGGGGATGACACGTACTCTCCGAATGCTCTATGATGTCAAGCTTCAGCATTTGATCAACCTCTTTTTGAATTATTCTTCTCTCTTCAAAAGACACTCTATATGGCTTTTGCTTAATAGGTTGGCAATCGCCGGTGTTTATCTTGTGTTTTACTTTACTCGAGACTCTTATTTTGTTCTCAAAATCAAAAACATCTGTAAAGTCGTTAAGCAACTTCAAAAGATCTTTCTGTTGCGCCTCACGCAGTTCCGGGTCTACAAGGCATTTGAATTCTTTCACCGACTGTCTAGGGTTCTTCATCTGTTTTACTTCGATTTTGTCAGCATTCTCGTTCAAAGAACTTACCAATCCATCCTCAATATCCGTCATTTCGGCTATACACATGCCAGCTGGTATTATCTGTGGCTGAGAGGAACTGTTAGCAATCCAAATATCTATTTTACCATTCTGGAGTGTGGCTATTGTAGCTGGGACTTTTAGCAGTTTTGTCCATTCAAAATTCTTCATTCCAGTAACTATAACCTTTTCTAAGGTCTGGTGGTCTTTAGCCAAAGCGGAAATCTTTCTTATAGAGTTTCCTGGAATGACAACGTCACTGACCGCATATAAACCAGAATTTACTTCATTCATTTTGAGATCATTTGGAGAGACTTCTCCAATCTGAAGTTCACCTGATCCGCAATCAATAATGGCATCAGTTGCTTTGAAAAAGTCCCATCCCAATATGAGATCATGACTGCATTGCTGGAATACCAAAAATTCGAAAGGTTGCACCACTCCATTCAAGTTCACTCGCAACATGCATCGTCCTATATAGCTTCTACAACCTTACCACAGGCTGTTCGAAGAATCGGGTTGTGTTCTGAAAACATGGGCGTCCTTAGTTACGGGCGTAACTGTTCGGAAACTACTGAATAATCAGCTCCTGAATCAACCAAGGCATTAACGATATGCCCATTGACAGTTACGGATACAAAGTTTTTGACTAGTTTAGCAGCCGTGTATACTGGAGGGTTTTGTTTATTGCGGCCTTACCTCCCACGCAGGTCGCATGCCTTAGTTTTCCTCACTGGACCTAACAGGTGAGCGACGAGATGGAGATCTTGATTGGTGGCGTTGTGGATTGCGTCTAGGGTACGGCGAATTACTTCTGTAACGCTGGTAATTAGATTCAGGATCGCGTCCGTAATCAGAAAGAGAGTCGGAATCCCAGCGTTCTGACTGGTCTAATTGCCTTCTTTGTCTTGCTGCGTTAAAAACACGTCGTCTATCACGGCAATATCTAGTCACGTGACCCGGTCGTCCACAATGAAAGCAAATTGGTACGTTATCCGAAGTACGCCAAAGGTCAGTCTTCCTTCCGGTATCCTGTTGAATTGGTCTGTTTTCTTGTCGAGGTCTCGGCCTTGGTCTCCAGGAACTTCCGCCAGTCCTTTGAGTTCTGTAAGGGGAAGGCGTAGGTTTTTCTCGAGAGAGTGGAGCCAAATTGCTTCGAACTTCTTCTCGGATAATGGATTCTAAATCGCTTGGCTCGTCGTCTATACATGTTGCGATCCGTGGAGTACTTTCTCGATTTCTTCTTTAACAATCCTTCGAATTAGATCGCTTAGATCTCCTTCATTGGCCATTGATATGGGTGTAACATTAGGTAGTCTCTCATATCGTAGCGGCACAACTCGTCTCTTTCTCATGGCATCCACTTCACGGCAACACGTAACAAATTTATCTACTGTGCTAACTTCTCTGTTTATCAGTACCTGGTAGAGATTTTCAGCCACCCCTTCATGAGATGCGATATCTTTTGATCTTCTGGCATATTTTTATCCACTTTCCTGCATAATGACAATACGTCCTGAACGTAAGACTCATGCGTTTCGCCAGGACGCTGAGCCCTTGTCCTTAATAATCCTTCTGCAAAACTTTTTACGTCCTCAGACCTTCCGAAAGTCTCTTCAAAGTCTCTCGAAGTCTGTCCAACTTTTCAATCGATCTTCATTGTTGTCAAACCACAACCTTGCAGTTCCGCTTAGATAGAACACGACATTTGCAAGACGTACTGTTTCATCCCAATGTTGTAGTTAGCAATCCTCTCGTAATCATTTTTCCATTTTTCAGCATCTTCGGTATTCAAGCCAGAGAATGAACAAGGCTCTCGTGGCAGCTGATAGGTAACATACATAGATGGGATTGATGATGTTGCCTTGTCTTCCGCTTCACCTTCCGGCATTCTTTTTACAGTTCGGACTCGGCAAGGTAGCAACCCGTATTCTGGAGGTAGCCCTTGGAGCCTTCGACTTTCTCTGATATCCGTGCCGATGGCTATCGTTACCCGCGCCTCCACCAAAATGTCACGTAGAAGGAATAAGGCGATGTTATCCAATACACAATTTATTTTGTCGTAGTGTTTTACAAGGGCAGCACCACAACTGAAGACCTATCCAGCTGCAGTACTTTTATAAACCTGGTGGAGGGTTCTAGAATAACCACCAGGGGAAATATTAACATAAATTCAATTGACATAATTTGCAAATGTCCATAATAATAAATAATGAAAGTCATGATTGAATTTAACAAACAAATATCTGGAGGCTCGAACCCGAGCCACTTGCATTGTAGAGCAGTGCTCTAACCGTTCGGCCACTCAGAGCGTATCAGTTTGTGAC
>BMAO01031973.1:0-17497 GCA_019973975.1 Trichonephila clavata | reverse complement strand
AGCGAACTCTTTACCATCGCGTAAGGATTTGTGGGTAAATAAGCCTATTTAAAGGTGAAGCGAGCGCTGACGAAGAATCCCAGGGAATGTTCCAAAATTCCCAGTCAAGACGCCACTCATAGCCACGCCTCCAGATCACCTCCAACCAACCAATAGCCAGTAAGCCTCTCCACAAATGCCGTTCCAACATCTAAGACTCACGATATGGGATTGAGGACGGATTTTCTGTCCAGACGCCCACAGATACACCGTAATCAACCGTAATCAACCGTGACGAAGAAGAACGCGTACTGGAAAAGGCTTAGCTGGTAACTCATGGTCGAATTACTGTCTATTGTTCTACTCGGTTGCGCGCCCAAGGGCCGCCATGTTGGATTTTAGATGATTGCCGAAGAATAAAGAAGTATTTTGTAGAGATGATGCCCTCCTCATTTAACCAGCAGGCCTGGGGCCTGTCATATATATATATATATATATATATATATATGTGTGTGTGTGTGTGTGTGTGCGCGCGTGCGTGTGTGTAATTTAATGTTTAGTAATTACAAACACTAATCTGAAGACACGTATTATTAACATTAGTAATTTTAATATTATCTGATATCTCTATAATGTATTATTTCAATTTTAAATTGCTACTCAGAAAATAAAAATGGATATAGCCTTGGAATCTTTATTATGTGATACTCAAGACGAAAGTTGTGACAGGATAGGTTAAATTGTATTTAATGCGTAATTGTATTAAGAAATAATACTGGTTATACTTTAATTTTTTTTATATACACTTCAATTTCCTTAGGAGAATTAAAATTTATATATCAGTGAGAAATGTGTGTGTTGGTTAATATTCCATAAAATGTGCCAATAAATAAAAAATAGTTCGTTTTTGCAGAAAATATCAATAAAAATATTTTTAAAGAAAATTGTTTAAAAAGAGTTATAATTTCATTCAGTTGAAAATATATCAATATAAGCATATTTCAAAAACAAAGATATTTAATAATTCACCGTTTCATTTAAATGGTTAAATATTCTAATACGGGTAATGATCTTTCAAATGTATAAGAAGGTATGTAACTCAGATACTTATCAATCTTGGCGTTGTTAATTTACAAATTGCTTTGCTAATTTAAAATTAAATTCAAATAATTCCATTAATACTTTCCTTGTTTTCTTGAGACATTCAAAAAAGAAAAATATCCGATTTGGATCTTATATTATAGTTTTATTCAAATCATTACGTTATATTTAAACAACAGCTTTCATGACAGTTAACTTACCAATCATTCTGAAAAATAAACTTTGACAAGTTAAAGCTAATTCATTAAAATTTAAAAGCAGCAGCTATTATTTTATACTTTGATTCTATTTGAAAAGACATTAAGAAACTTCTACTTCATATCCTTTTTATAGTCCTTTAAATAATTTTTCTTTCCTATTCTATTTTATTATAAATAATTACAGATAGTTTTTATTTCAGAACTGTATACTGGACGGATTGGGGTAGTAGACCCCGCATTGAAAAGGCCATGCTGGATGGTAGTGAAAGAAAGGCAATAGTTGACACTTCCTTATTTTGGCCAAATGGTCTGACAATTGATTATCCTTTGCAAAGACTGTACTGGGCAGATGCTAAGCACCATGTCATTGAAACATCGGCTCTTGATGGAAGTGGTAGGAGAAGGGTTATTGAACGAGGTGATTTTTCTTTTCTTTATCTCTGCAGTAGATATTTATTCACACATGTCTTTTTTATTTAATAAAATCTTTTATGATTAATTGTGTTTTATACACGTGATTTTCTAATACTTTTTATTTGTATTTACATATTATACCGTCCACTAATTTCGCTAAGCAAAAAAAAAAAAAAATATCGCTAAATTCAGTCATTTTTATTATTACTGTTTTTCAACGTATGTGAGAACGGCTCGCAATATTGGCTGCATATCGCAGCCTTTAGTAAGTCTTTTGATTTGACGAAATTGGTCGGTGGTATAATACGTAAGTACCTTTTTATTAATATGTTCAATGCATTTATTTGCTTATCATTAATTATTGATGAACTTAAAAGGAATGCGTTTTAATTTTGCTGAGCAATATGCGCCACCTATTCGGTATAGTGGTTAGTGATGCTTACTGCAGTGTCGTAGGACATGAGTTCGAATCCTGAAGAAGGTATGAATGTTAGTACCTTTGCAGTATGGGGCACTCTAAATGGAGCTGTCAAGTCGCAAGTCTTCTCATGAGGTTAGGGGAAAGGGAAGGGGAAGAGAGGTGGGAGGCCACTGACCACCTCCTGAGTGTTCTGATTCAAAATTGGGGTGGGACCAATCCAAAGTAGGGTGCTCAAAGCCACGACTAACGACAGGAGTATATCTATTCCTTTGCCACTATGCATTTCGTGGGCCTCGATCTGACACCGTCAGACAGGTGGCATTAGTAACAATAGAATAATATATGCATGATATATTTTTCATATTCCCTAAAAGATAGCCACTACAAGTATCATTAACTTAATTTGGTGACGCAACAGTCCATGAGAGCCAAGACCTACTGTGCCCAACTCAGTATACGGAACATTTAGCCCTGAAGTGCATGAGCAGATGTTCCGGTCAAACGGTCAGCCTGACGTGAAACCCCCATGTATCATTATAGTACCCGAAATATAAATATTTTAAATTCTATTTTTTTCAGCTAAAAAAATACTAAAATTTGAGTTGTTTATCGTTGTGCTTCAATATATTTTAAATGATATAGGTTTGATTACATAATGGTTTAAAGCGATCGAAGGGAAATTTCTTATGATTAAAATAATGTAATTATGCATAATATTGGTAAATTAATGTCGAAATTAAAGTTTTATTAAGATCAATTGTTTTAGTATCAGCATTATTTTTAAGATGTTTAAAAATATGTGAACAAATCCCGGCAGTTAAACTCTTACCAGAATAATTTTAAAAATATTTTACTTAATTTCAAAATTTTACCCTTACTAGATTTTCGGAGGAAAAAAATATTGTAGTAGAGAAGGGTGCGTATTTTATTTTATAAATTAAATTTACAAAGAAAGAAGATAGTTTACTCTAAAGTAATTAATTGGCAGTGAGAACTGAAATTAAGAGTCATCAGCCATTCAAATTAGTATTATAAAAACTGAGAATTTTAAGACAATTAAAAAAATTAAATTACTTAGTTAAACATTGTGTAATACATTATTAAAATTGTTCATGCCTTTTTCGTAAATTAAAAAAAAATGTTTCAATTGAAAAAGGAATAAGAATTTGATCATAAAGTTTCATTATTTTTTTATAAAGAGTAAGTTTAAAAGACCTTTTTGTACTGCTGGGAATTTAAGAAAAATTTCGGAAAAAATATCAAGTGCCTTAAAAGATTCTTGCATTTCTCTGCCATTTTTTTATCTTTGCTTTTTTTTCTCGTCATCACTTTTAATTTTTTCAATTTATATTTTGATATATTATGTAACTGCATTATCAATTGGATTTATTTCAGTGTATTGTTTAATTGTAAGAAATTACGAAATTAATCAGTGAATTTTATGAAAAAAATCTAATGAATAATTAATTTAAACAGTATATGATTAACATAATGTATTTTAATCTTAAATGCTTTAGTAATTTCAATAACATGATTTAATCTTTATCTTCATCAGAATAAGTAAAAACTAATTAAAAATATTGCTGAAATAAAATTGTTATGTAATATATAAATTAAAAAGCATGCTTCATTTACTTTGTAACTGAGATTTAATCTTGGGAAATAAATTTCTATTAATACCTATTCTCTTGGAATTGCACAATTATATAACTTTCGACAGAAATTAGAGGAAAATTTTCAGTTCTGTCCATCAGATAAATTCTACTTGGAATCAGTAATCCTTTTAAAACTTAAAGATTCCTTAGTAAAATATTTAATTAAAGCTTTGAAGTTTAATCTGAAGTTTCATAAATACAGCAAGATCTAAAAATAATCTGAATAAGGCAATTCTGTAAATAAATTGTATTCATGAAGTTGAACGTTAACTTTTTATAGATATCTCTCCAATAAGAGATTCCATGAGCTTTTAGAATTTAACTTTGATTAATATTGATTAAAAATTTAAATAAAGCTTTCTAAAATTCCCCTGGTATCTTTGAAATTAATAATAAAGTAGGTATTGATATATATCTGAATAAGGATATATTTTGTGTCCTTTCCCGAAAAAATTTCCTTTTTATTTTAGACTAAATATCGTCCAAATTATGAATATGAGATAAAATGCTTGTGGGATTACTTACGAAAATAAAGTAACTTCCTTTAACACATTATATATTTAGAAATGGCTTGTTAATAAGTAACTAGTTTTAAAAAGCACCGCTAAATAAAATTTGACTTACTGGGTGAAAATTGAAAACTTCATCAATATGTGTTTATTATTCATTTACTTAAATAATTGATATTATGAATAGTTTATTATTACTAATATTTGAAACATTTGTTGTTATACAAAATAACATACGCTGGTGTTCTAAATTAAGAGAATTTTTAGATCTGTCGATTATCTCTGGAACTACTAGACAGATCTTAATGAAATTCGGTACGTACATAGGGTTGATATATTTTAAAAAATCACGATTCAAGATTACAAAACACACGCATAACCGTCCGTAACACTCATTTAAGTCGGAAGGTGTGAAATAGTGATTGCAGAATAGAACGAAAAAACGGGTTAATAGGGGGCATGGTCCCTTATAGGTATAAAGACTCGCATCCTGGTTTAATACGGGAAGTAAAGGAGAAAATGAGTTCCTGTGGCAACTTGTTTCACTCTTTCAGCATCGCTGTTTACAGTCCTTGGAGGGTTCTCGGAGAAGAATTGTCAGTTGCAATTACCCTTCCCAGTGCATCCTAGGCATGCTAAATATGATTGAGGTCTGTAGATCTGGCTGGCCAATCCATCCCGCGAATATCTTCACATTTCAGAAATTCTTTGATCTATGTAGTCTCGAATCGTCATTCATTAAAAATGAAATTAGGCTAACTGCACCCCTGAAAAGAATAAAATATGGCTTCAAGATCTCATCCCTAAACCTCAAAGAAGCCATGGTGCTTCCTTCAAAGACATGGAGGCGTATGAAACCATCCAATGTGATACCTGCTCAAATCCTAAAGCTTTCGCGGCCGCAGTGGTCAGTTTCTTGGACATTGGAAGACATAAGTGGGTCCCTGGTTCTGACCATTTAAAAGTATGATTAGAATACTAGTTAGAATGAACCGGGACTCATCAATGAAGTCATGCTCCAATCTGTATGATCTGTGATCCATTTTGAAAGGATTCTCCTGTTCGCAGAATAACAAAATGCAAGAAACAGGTCATCTTGCAAAACAACCCTCAGGAAGTCTTCTGGAAACAATCACCCTTAAAACTTGGGTTCCTGTAGCCACATACAACTGACTAGAGATCTGAGAAGCTGTAGAATTCCTGTTACGCCTCGCTATAACGGACAAATCACGATCTTCTCTGGTCATCATGACTGTTTGCCGACCTTGTCTAGGCTTTCTATTCACGAATCTGGTATCCTGAAACTGTTTCCATATGTTGAACACGACGTTGGGCATTATATTGAGTTCTCTACAAATCTGGATTTGAGACCGGCCTGCTTCGAGCTTGCTCACAATTTTCCATCGTATTACGACATATAAGCATTGCTGGTTATTCATTTTTATTGTCTGAATTTTAATTTAACCAATTGCAGACAAAAACATCAAGAATTTTGGTTAGGCGTGTCAGCGAACAAGATTCTGATTTTGGTACACGCGTTTATAAATCTTGTTAATCGACTAGCGTCCAAACCTACGTAAATGCTTAAATATTCGACGTACAGGATTTGAAGATTTGCTTGGAAGCATTATTTTTACATTTCGTTCAATTATTTTCATGAAATTTGAAAAAAATGCTCACATTCTTTTAATTTTGAACACGCTAGTGTATTTTAATAAAAGGACGTATATATGTGATTGATTTTCATAAATACTTTAAAATGTCCGACTACATGCGACAACTTTAAAAAAAAATGGAGACACAAGGATTCTTTTTTTTTGTGGTTTTTAAATTTGCCTAGTACATTTTAAGTAAAAAAAAAATGCTAAAATTAACAAGAGAAAAAGAAATTATTATTACTAAAATGGGTAAAAATGTACAAAAAATAACATAAACTGGGTCCATTCTGTACCAAAAAAGTTTATTAACAAATATTCAATTTTTCATTTCTGATGTGTTATGTTATTCATTTTGAAATGACCTTCATAATAAGTGATATTCTAATTTTTACAAAAACTGGAGCACTTTAGCTTAGTTATTATATGAAATTGCTTAAAAAAAAACAGTAATTATATTCACATAAAAGACTGTAAAATTTGTAATAAAACAGTGATTGATATATGTGAAAGTTAAAACACTTCTACTATTATGCAGAATATATACAAAAAATTTCAGTTAATTATTTTCAAAACTTTTTGAGCAATTGCTGTCCCCGTTTGTGTGTGTGTGTGTGTGTGTGAGCATTAAAAAAACCCATATTTTGAGTAAAACGCGTCTTAAAGTATGACATCTTGCTTAAAGTAATGACATCTGCTTTTACTAAAACACTTGTAGTTATTGTTCCAGTGTATGGTAAATAATATACTTGGTATTTTTATAAAGCTAATAAGATCACCTATAAAATAAAATAACAAAAAAATTGTCAATTTTTGGCTAAATTCCCAATTTTAGGGTAGTCGGATGCAAGCAAAAGAAAAGAAAGCATTATTTCTACTATATCGTGTGATATTAAAAAAACTTTTGTTGTGTGTGTGTGTAACATTATAACAGGTCCTCTTCGTTCCTTTTAACTAATCCTCGAGGGAGAAAATCTTTTAAGGAATTAATTTTTTATAACCTCTTATACTGTGAAAAAACCATGACACATATAAAGGATACTTACTATTTAAAGTTAAGCGAAGTAAGCGAGTTTTCGGAGGAATTTAGTAGTGATATAGATAGTTTGAATTATACCCGTAAAAGCTACTTAGGGGAAAATATCAGTGTAGCCTTGGTATAAGACTCTCATAGTCTTACTCTTATTGTCTGGTGCTCTATAAAAGTTCGAATCCAGTGCATCGTTCTTCAATTTACTCAAAACAAGTAATATTTATTATTAATAATTCGGGCTAACTCGACCCTACTAGCTAATTGAAACTACATTATGTTTCGGAAAAGCAGAAATAAAAGTAGAGTTTCCAATATGCCTTTCTTTCGGTATCATCTCACATTACTTGAACTCAGGTTTGCGATAACATTATTTTTTGAGAGTTATTTCGATGATCATTCGATAGTTTTTTCTCTTATTTAAATATTTTATAAGAAATAAATTTAATCTCTTAAATAAGTAGTTAATATAGTTTTAGTAGTTAATATACTATAGACATTCTGAAACTACACTATATAATATACTACACGCCATATAGTGTACTAGATATTGATACTACACTATATTATGTACTAGACCAGGGGTTGGCAACCTATGACACCCGTGCCACATGGGGCACTCGGTACAATTCTCAGTGTCACTCTGCACTACTCAACAAATTTGTTAAAGTGTGAGTAGATAGAAGTTGATGAATTTGTAATGGAACTTATTTGGCAATCATCTTCAGAATTACGGACATTTACGGAATTACAAAAAAATTAGAAAGATAGCTCTAAAGATAAATTTGCAGCTATTTTGTAAATTACTGAATGTCTTTGCTGAGAGATTTAATTGTTTGAATAGAGAACACAGCATGTGCTCTGTTTTCCTTTTTTGGTTCCTCATTTCTAAGTAAAAAAAAACCTTTCCTCATATGAAAAATATTTGAGTTCGGAAAGAAATATGTGTGTTTAACATCTGAATGCTCAGAATCGTGTCAAATTAAAAGTCACAAATTATGCCCTCGATTTTGTGATATGAAAATAGAGCGGTGCAAGCAATAGGTTCGCAGTAAAATCTTTTATTTAACTATAATGAACGGAAATACTTATAGTTTATGTTGTGTATTTCACATTTCAATAAACATGTTTGAAAATACATATATTAGGAACAACTTCAATGTTTTCTTAAAAAATATGGCTATATTTTATGCTACACTGCTGGCCACCGTAAATGCAACACCAAGAAAGACAAGAGATAACACAACAAAATTTATATTGCAAATAACATATTGACCAAGTATCAAATCATTAAATTTATAGACTTCTGTGAAGTGTGGTTCCTGCCAGAATCAGTAGCTAGAGTAGCCGCCATTGTTGGAGATCACCGCTGCCACACGCCTCGGCATTGATTCAAAGAGACTTTGGATGTATTCTTGGGGTAAGCAGACCAAGCAGCTTCCACACGTTGCCAAAGTTGATCTGGTGTGGCAGCTGGGGATGTAATCTGGGTCAATAGTTGAGCAACCATGGACCACATGTTTTCTATCGGCGAAAGATCCAGAGTGTGAGCCGGCCAGGGAAGCAATTCAATCTGGTGATTGCCGAAGAATCTTTGGACAATGCGTGCCACGTGTGGTCGAGCAATATCGTGTTGAAATATGGCTGTGGCCAAGCCCTGAAGGTAAGGAAGGACAACTGGCTCCAACACCTCGGAGATGTAGCGCTGGCTGTTTAAAGTACAGTCAATGCATACTAGAGGAGTGCGAGAGTGATATCCAATACCGCCCCATACCATAATACCCGGTGCAGGACCAGTGTGGCGGTGCATAACCTGTTCAGCATCCTCTCTCCACGGTGTCTCCAGACTCGAATCCAACCATCGTGGTGTTGCAGACAGATGTGTGACTCGTCAGTAAAGACAACTTCATTCCATTCTGCCACCCACATCCTTCTTTCATCACACCATTGGCGGCGGAGGCGTCTGTGGTTCTGCGTCAAGGGTAGACCAAGCAATGGACGTCTTACGGACAGACCACTCTGATGTAAACAGCGTAGAATGGTACGCGCAGATACTGAATAATGCGTTACAGACTCAATGTGCTGTGCTATGGTTCGTGATGTGACTGAGTGATCCATCACTGCCATGCGCACAATTTGCCTGTCCTCACGTGAAGTGGTGCACTGAGGTGGATGCGATCGACCACGTCGATCTGTCTTACCCTCCTGCATCCAACGGTTACATATCCGCATTACATTTGCTTGGTTTCGTCCAACACGACCACCGATTTCCCTGAAAGATAATCCACAATCTCGGTAGGCCACTATCCTTTTCCTGTCGAACTCGGATACTTGATCAAAAGCTGATCGCTGTTTTCTACGAGACATAACTGATCGTTTCTTGAAAAAAAAAACACAAGAAAAACACAATAGCCGAACTTGAAATCGTCAAAATCCCCAAGCCTTAAATGGCGCTTTGAAGAGACTCCACAGGCGTGCGTGATGTTTGTCTGCGCTGAAATTCTAATCACATTTGCCTATCTCACTTCCGCTAATGCATGCTGTAAATTTCATGTTATTTGCGTGCTTCCTTCAGGGTGTAGCATTTACGGTGGCCAGCAGTGTATTTATTTGTTATGTTAAAAGAAATATCTTTAAATGATACAGAATTTAAGTATAGTAAATATGTAAATCAATATTATTGACTTCTATTTTCTATCTCTGCATGCATTATCGCGGTAATCGTATTGTTCCAAAAATATCATATTGCGTGGCACGTTGAATCATGTCTGGCACGCCAGAGTGAAAAGGTTACCGACCTCTGTACTAGACATTCTAATATTACACTATATAATGCACTATACATTCTAATATTACACTATATAATGCCCTATACATTCTGACACTACGCTATACAATGTACTAGACAATCTAATATAACACTATATAATGCACTAGACATGATTAATTTCCTATCGTCCATCACTGGCATGATAAAAAGCTCTTAGAATACTGAAATATCCTTAGAATAATTAAATGGATATTTTTACTGCAAAATTTTCCTACTTCGCTTGGATTTTCGGCGTTATAATACTGTTTTTTAAAAAATTTAAGTGTCAGCGTTGACGTAAAATAATCTGGGTACTTACACCCGTTCGATCTATAAAATTCAAGAAACGTTTAGAAGGAAACTATCGCCACCGTTTAGCCAAGTCATAATCTCCGCTATGGCAGAGGTGCTAACTCGAAAAGAGTTGATGAAAGTAAAAAAATATCGAAACACCAATAAACTACGCCGTTGAACATGCACTTCCTTAGCACGAAAGGGCGACAAAGTTACTGCACGCACATAAAACTAAAAACGTATTTTATGTCTTTTTTCTCAATTTTATATATATTAAGCGAGAGTTAAAATTTATTTTATGGTTTGAAATGACTTTTAGAAGGTGGGTAAAATCGTTATTGTACGGGGAACAAGAGAGGATATTGCTTTTTCCGTTTGGGGGTCTATTTCCGACACGTTGGGCAATATTTTTCGCACTGGCACTTACTTCTTTCCGTTGGCACACATCATATGTCGAGGTAATTGCTCAACGGGAAATTTTGTGGCATTGGGTTTTAAGTTTTATGGGATTTATTTGAACTTCGGGAAATAAATGGTGGGAAAAGGAATTGACGGAATACATTCCTATGAGATTTTTTTTTTTTTACCTTTCCCACTCTTTGGCACGATTGCGAGTTAACTGGAAACTTATTGATCTATTAAATTGTAGTTTTATTTTTAAAGCTGTATGCTTGGTTTGGAAATAAACGAGAGTTGTTTCAGATATGCAGTTCAGAGATGTGGCGTTTTGAATGATTAATACTTACGCTTCGGGCTTTTTCATATGTGAGAAAAAAATTTAAGTTTCAACACACACACACACACACACACATGCCAGGTTTGGATTTAAATATTGGCACTGCATCAAAAATATACCTGTGTAAATGTATTTTAAAATATTTTAAAGCAAACTTGTATGTTATAGATTTGAATATTTAGAAGTCGAATAAATGAAAGGGTGAGATGTATAGCTTTTAATTGGACTTTAAAACTATACATATTACTGAAGTTATAATGGCAGTCTAATTACATTTTAAGTACCAACTCTATCATAATCTCCATAACATAATGTGTTAGGAACATCAATATGAGCATAGTACAAGTAAATATAAAGATAATAGCATTTGTTTCGCAATCAATGATAAATAATCAAAATCATATGGAATGTCATTCTATTTAAGGAATGTGTCACTTTATCTCTATGATAGTAAAATATAATTGATTATAAGAACACAATGTGTGTGTGTGAAAAATAGAAAATGATGCATATTTTATTTCAATTTATGTAACATGAAATAAGAAAATGCAAAAGTAGCCTATTTACAAAAATCTGTCTTTCAGCAATTGTTTCAAATTATTTGTTAGACTGCTTAGCATTTTCCTTAAGGTGGATGGAAAATTGTTTCTGAAGATCGGTGATATACGCACACAATTCATATAATAGTAATAATAATCATAATACTAATATTACAGGTTAATTCATAAAGAAGTATACACTTTTCTAATGCTGTAAAACAGTAACAGTCAAAGACAAGCACCGACACAGCAAACCTTAAAGTAGGTGTACTGTTAGGGCTTGTCTAGTCTCTGACGGAAGTGACGCAGTCAATAGACATGGTGCAACACGTGTGAGATTCCCCTAAGATAGAAGTGTCCAGAGAGAAAGTGTTCGGTCCCTTCTTTTTGCCCGAGCAAACTGTTTGGATATGTTAACTCTCTGGTTGATGTCAAAGTTGCTCTGCAACTTTGTTCTCTGATTGGATGATGTACCACCACACTGTCGGTCTATGAGTGAGCTTACCTTGATGAATGTGTCCCTTAACTATGGGTTGGATGAGCCGCGGATTACAACATCCATCCAATGGACAATCAGAAGTCTTGATTTAACACTTTTTGATCTCTTCCTCTCCCATTTCTGTTGACTAAGATGAACTGTAACTTCGTATCAAGCCTCTCTAGACGGACTTGATTCCGAATACTGTACATAGATACCTTAACATGTTTTTTCGGAGCAGTTAGGTTGGATTACCTGTTTGATGTGTCTCGTGTGACTATAGGTTTATTTACACAAAGAACGGCCGTGACTATCTCTACAGGCCTTACATTTGGAGCAATTTTCTACCTAATTCCGAACAATTTCTACCTAGTTGCCATAGAAACGGCTGCAAACAACTTTTCCCCAGGGAGCTGAAAAAATTTTTCCAAATAAAAGTTGCTTCAATTTCCAGCCAATGGGATTCTTTGGCGCTCTACGTCATGAACAAGATGGCTGTAATGATGGCAGCTTCGATTCCGTCAAATGCATCAGATATGATGTATAATAAGAGGAAGGTGAAATTCTGATTCGAAAACGGCCAGCCATATGGTAGCCCCTTAACTTGCCGATGACATAAGCCATTATGAAAAGCGAAGGTTTGTTTTAATACTATGAACGCGATTTTATTAAAGTTCTATTAGTTTATTTAAATATTGCTTAGTATAAATTTACTTAAGAACATTTATGATATCTTCGATATCTATGAAGTTAAATAAGCCTTCAAAGTCATAGCTATGAATAAAATTTATCTTTTCCCACTACTGATTTTTTCCCTGGCCTCCTGTATTCCTGTTTGTAACATTTTAGCTAGTTTCGTAATATAAGAATTAAAATCATTAGTAATTGTTCTAAATTTAATGAAATTTTCATGAAATTTTGAATTAAGAGAAACGTGAGGGAAATTAATTTCTCTAATATTTAATCTTAATTATTTTTGTGAAACGCAGAGAAACGAGATTGCTTATCTCTCCTTTAATAAATGCATAATTATTTCAAAAATGATTATTAAGAATATCATTATTGTAGCATTTGGATATAACTGCAAAATTTCCTAAGGGATTTTATAAACACATACAATTACAAAAGAGCTTTGTAGATGCAATGTTTGTTGTTTATTGTGTTTGTAGACACACACACATATAAAAAATATATATTTATATATAAAAGGAGGAACAAAATGGGAAAACTTCTGGAATAAACAACATATACTTAAAAAAATATGTGTGTGTTGATGCCAATAATATTATTACTTTGGAAAGCTCGCCATTGAATTAATTTTGTAAGGATATACGCGAAACAGATTTAAATTA
Source organism: Trichonephila clavata (assembly GCA_019973975.1). Lineage (NCBI taxonomy): Eukaryota > Metazoa > Arthropoda > Arachnida > Araneae > Nephilidae > Trichonephila > Trichonephila clavata. The sequence continues at coordinate 4,325 of BMAO01031973.1, read as the reverse complement.
TTTACAATTATTATTTCAAGAAACCCAGAAAGGTTTACATTAAGTAAAATTGTTTCAATGAATTTGGTGACAAATTCATGTATAGATTTTTCACGTGCATTTTATAGAACGCAAGCAATTAAGTAATTGAAAAATGCTAGCTTCAGTATTTTCCACTTCATGTCACATTTAAAGAACGAAAATTGCATTATATTTGTTTTCATTTCTTTATTGCTAAGCTCGTCTTTTCAAAAAGTTAAATTATTTATTATATTTATTCTAATTGCTTTTAATTAAACAGTACAAATAATTAGAATTGATACATTTAAAGTGTTAAAAATGTATGCAAATTAATTAGTTCTGAACTTAACAGCTCATTTGTTAAATCATTCGGGGTATTTATATTTTAATCAACCTGTTGAACAGAAGTAAACAAATTAAGTAATTTAAGCATTCAATATGAATACCTTAGGGGGCAATTGTTAGAGATTTATTTAATTAGTGAATATATTGGATTTTTAAATGGTTGCTAATTCAAAGAATTTAGTTCTCTCACTTCAGTTTTGAAACTGAGATACATTTATAATTTCACATAAACTGTTTATAACAGTTTATATTAAGTTAAGCTTTGAGTCTCTGAAATGAGCATGAAAAGAATGTGTTATTGGTGAAATTTCTCTTTTTCTTTCAATAAATTGATAATGACGTTCGAATTAAGCTTGTTCGGTTTGTTATTTACTGTTTGTAAGATAAACTATTTTTTATTCATTTGATTTATAATGAAATATTAATTATAAAATGTTTTAGTTATGTTGTAGAACGTATTACTCCAAAAATTGTATAAGTGGCGCTTTCAGCTGAATATAAAAAAAAGAGAACTTGACGAGAAATAGGTGGGAAAATGTTAATGATCGGTGGGACTGAAACAAAAATGTTGTGAAGCAAAAAGTTAATACATATATTGTGTTAGTTTTTAACTATTATACTTAACTAACTGCTGAAGCAACCAGCAAATTCGTCACAACCTTGTGACGCAAAAGCTAGTCATTAGAACGATATCGTTCGTTCGCCTTACCTACTCACTGGTAGGGAAGTGTGTGGTGGTGGAATCTATATAAGCCAGTAACAACCTCCGTACTAAGATGATCATTTCAGTAAAGTGGTTACGAAATAGAAGGTACCGAGATCGAATCCACCTTCAGATATAGTTACATTACTAAAGAAACTGATATTATTTTAATCATCTAAGTTTTTTCCCCAGATTTGTGAGATCTTTTAAACACACGTGATCTAAATTACCTTTACATACTAAAATATAAGATTCCGTTAAACTCCGAATCATAAATTTTTGTAGGGAATTTATAAAATATAAGTCTATTCTATGAAAAGTATTATCTAACAGAAAAAAGAAAGTAACCGAGGTGTTACTTGTTATTCGATGGTGACTCAAGGGGCTTTGTGCATAGTGAGTTTTTGCAGTATAGTGCTTGAGTTCATTGTGTAAAGACATCAAAACAGTTTGTTGTAGTTACGAAGTATGAAATAGTTGATTTCATCGGCCATTAAAATAAAGAGTAGATAATTATTTAAACAGTGGAATGTGAGATTATTTTAAAACATAATATATCTACACGCAACGGAAGCAATTTCAGAAAACTATAAGTATTGTAAGGAGTCCTGGAAAAGTAATGATTGTATAACAAAAACTGCTTCTCAAGAGAAGTAGATGGCAATGTAACGTAATAAAAAGTATGATGCTTCTAGTTAAGTTCAGAGCTTACAGTCACCTCTGAAATTTTTTTATCAAAGCAAAATAAACACAATAGGCTTAACGAAAACAAAATTCATGTCAGGAAATCAAGGGTATTTGTTTCAACGCCTTCACAGCAGAAGATGGATAATGTTATCTGATGCATAACGTCTCAAAACTGGATTGTACAACAAAGGACTCTTGCTTCATTTCCCATAAGATGAGATTTTGCTTAGAATCCGATTCTTAAAGTTTTCATATCTGGAGATATGCCGGCTGGGTGGCGTGGTTGGTTTGTCACTGGCCTTCTACACCCAAGGTTGCGGGTTCAACCCTGGCCCAAGTCGGTGGATTTTCTTGGTGCAGAAAATCGACAGCAGCTATGTCGTATGATTATACGGCATGTGAAAGATACCTAGTGTGTCTGTTTGGGTTGGATGCTCACGGCAAAATTAAATCCTGGTATAAAGTTAGCATCGTCAAGAGATCAGGTGCCCCCCTTTGTGGAGGAAACTGGGTGTCAAAATTGCTTGCTGTAATTGGTACCGCCTGTATGGTGCAACGCTAAAAAGTGGTACCAGCTCCTGGGGAATGTACTAGGTCTACAAAATCTTAAAATACCAATGCGCAGCCCCATTGAAAAAAAATATCTGAATATAATTAGATACCCAGCATTCTTGTTCAATCATTAAGAATCGAGACCGTCTCGGTGGTGCAAGTGTGACTGTATGAAATAATCTATTAATGAATTCCATACATGATTTAAATAGTGGATCTACGAAAAACTAGATGTTTCGGGATTATATAATAAAAATTTATGCAAGACTTCTCAGATAAACATATGGTTCTGATTTCTTATTTATGGGTGATAGTGTTCATCCACAGTAAGTAAACTACTTTGAGAAGTTCTTTGAAAGAGAAGCAACTGAAAGAATACCTCGGCCAACCAAATCTAATCTGAACCAAAAAAAGAGTACATAGGTCTCCTTTGGAAAATCAGCTGCAAGAGAGACACCCTATTTCTGGAGGCATAAATGCCTGAACATTCCCCAGCCAAAAGGTACAGAATTCTTCGGACAGAATTTAGCATCATAATGCATTTAGTACTTTGTGTGTGTGTGTGTGTGTGTGTGTGAATCTTATTATGAAGTGTGTGTACAAACTAGGGCAGGGGTAATCAACCTTTCTTTCTGCCGGGCTACATACATATGTTAGCTATTTCACGCGGACCGCATACATTTGGTGGCTATTTCACTCGGGTCGCAACATGAGGATTAATTGAGTTAAGGAAGGATAGAAATGCTTTAGAATCTAGATAACATAGAAAATTTAAAATGTGGAAATTGAAAAAAATATTAAAACTCCTATTTTGCACTTTTTTAAATATATATATAAATATTATTATTTTTTAATTTTTTTTTTTACTTTTGCTACTGAATTTTTCTAAATTGGAAGCATTTTAGAAACATTCTTTCTCAATTTCTGCATCAATAAATAGTTTCATATGATTACCAATGATATAATAAATTTTATATTGTGCCTTTGTTATCGCAGTGATATTACGACTGACCAAACACTCTTTTACTGTTGTAAAGATTCTTCAAGAAAGCATCATCTCTTTATCATCTCTTGAAAAAGATCTTCCAGAAAAATTTTATTGAATGATTCCTGTATCTTGGTATTTTTTAAATACACTTTCGTTGCACATCAAACAATTACTGAACCATGCTTGTTTTTCACTACAAAATAATCAAGTTCCCAATCGTCTTGAAATGATCTATTTTCTTTGAATATTTTTAGCGTGCAAGATATAAAAGATAGTTAAAAATTAGTTCCATTCATTAAATGGTGGCTACTTTACTGTTGTCAAAAATCACTAATCAGGAAAAAAATATGAATTCGTACCCATACGACATGGACAGCAAAAAGCAAAATTGATATAGTTGACTTTTTAACAAAGATTTTCCACCAAATTTATATGAATAAATGAATTTTTGAGAGCAATGGTCCATGTCCAGGCCACTTAAATAGGGCCTGTGGGCTGTAGGTTGAGTATCGCTGAACTAGGGTGTTCATATTCCACACACATTAAATTTATAAGACGAAATACTTTTTGGAGGAAATTTTTCCGAACTTTTTCTTGTTATGCATTGCTATTTTTACTGCTTAATGTTGCAGTTTTATCTCACATGCAGAGTTTTTAAACCTATCTTCGTATTTTTTTTGAATTATATTCACAATTCATTATATTATAATTCACAGGTCTAGGATTTCACGCATATCAAGATAATTTTGAATATGTTCATAGCATCGGATCAAATAACGACATATTGAACAGACAAACTTTTTAAAAAATTATACAGCAAATATAAATATATAAGTACATATTATTTATAATACAATAGTGGTGTATTACAATTAAATGACAGTATATATCTGATATCAAATATGTTGAAGCATACAATATTTTCATTTTGAATCTCAAAGACCTAAGAAGTTTCCGAGTAAGAAATTCTCGCAAAAACTGCAAAGCTTTTTTGCAAAAATTATTTGAAACAAATCGTAAAATCTAAATTAAGCTATTTAAAAATAAACG
>BMAO01031972.1:0-24877 GCA_019973975.1 Trichonephila clavata | reverse complement strand
CGAAGTAAATCTGTAGTCGGCAGACTGCAAAATGCATAATTCGAGTTCTCTTGAAAAACTCTCGTTAATTTGAACTCTCACTATCATGTACAGTCCTGTAGAAAACGGGTTGGAGCTTACAATTTTTCTCATGTGCCTTCCTTTAAAAACCTAAAATTGTGCGTTTAGTTACAATAACACAGAAAGTGATAAGTCAATTTGGAGGTGATGAGTTCTCATAACTGACAGAAAATAAGGTGGTCGTCAATGAAGCTAAGCAAATCTCTTTCTAAAATCGTAATAATGTAGATGTTTTAAGCTTCATTTATTCTGAAAATCTATTTAGATTGAATGTCATAAAACAAAAAGAGCACAGTTTTCATTAGAAAGATTAATCATGTACAGTATATGATTTTAATACTTGCTTAATACATAGTATGTATTAACTTCTGCATATAATGCATACTTTTAAAATACTTTAAAGTAAATTTATACAAATGTACACATTTATTGGTTTCATTATAGTTCAAATTAAAATGTGTCGAAAAATTCTTTTGTGCTTTTGGGAGGTTTTCTCTCTTGATAATTCAAGTTTTCTGTTGGTCCCTTCAACTTCAAGCTACCGAAAGTGCTGTATTCACCAAAATAAGACCAAACTCCATAACCCCAAAGCGATGCTGTACACATAAGCACACTGAATCTGGAAAATGCAGAAGCGCGACGCTGGTCATCAGATAGGGTATTCTACACTAATCGCATCACTTTATGTACACGTACAAAAGTTCTATTACCAATAACCTCGATAAATTCATAGACCTAGGCATTCCCTCATGCATTATCGCCAGAACTTTAACATAAAACATCCTCATGGGTATGTGATATAGATAGCAGCAGAGGAAAAGATAAATTCATGCACGGAGCAGAAGGGCCTTCGCATCATAGCTCGCCACTCCTACGAGTTCGGACATAACTCCGCCTCCACTCTCGTTGCAATTACCTGAACTTTGATTGGCCGTGCATCACGACATCTAGGTCAGACTTAGCTCCGATCTGATCAGTCACTCAGCGCAGCAAAACAAGTTTCTACTCTCCCACATAAAGACACACCATTAAAAACAAATTGGAATTTCACAATTAATTTAATAAACTGGAACACTTTTCTCTATCAGACGCAAACACTGAGACGGTGACGCAGGTCATGCCGCAGGGACCTTGGGCTGTTAAGAGCACTAACAGAGCCAGGAAATACTGGCACTACATAGAACCCTGCTGACAAAAACACTAAACAAACTGAAAATTAAAGCATTGTCAAAATTTCACAAAACAATGGGAAGAATCACTAGCTTGCCTGGATGCGGAGGACGGCACCTTGGAAGGCCTTGAAATCGAAACAAGTACCTGATACCAATAAAAGTAAACCAAAATTGCCTATAACGACACAATTAAATGTGAGCTCATTGCTGGCTCTCTCAAAATAATTTAAATTAAATGATATCTCCAGCTGACACCGATAGGATAATAACACATGTCGTTCACCTATCTAGAAAATGATAATACTAACATTCTCCCCACCTCCTCTGCAAATTAGTGTGAGATCATTAACAATACTAGTATTAACAAAGCAGCAGTATGGACAATGTCGACAAGTTGATAAAGCACATCCTGCTACTCAAATTTTCAGATTAACAGCTTTATTGAAAACGTCATCAAGCTCGGCTGCTTTCCTCGTCTCTGGAAAACCACGCAGCAGTCATGCCATTCTGCGGTAAAGACCCAACCCAGGCAGTCAGTTACCGGCCCATATCATACTCCCATCCTCAGCAAAATTGAAAAATTATACTTAACGAATATACAGTACGCCAACGTGAGAACCTGCTCATCCCGAACGCTGGGTTCAGACAGTTGTGCGACCTCCCACCAACTCTTGCAGTGGTGGAAGCAGTCAAATCCAGTTCAAAGGCAAAATCGACTGGGTGCGGTTTTCTTAGACATCAAAAGCCTTCGATCGCGTCTGGCACGGGACTTGTTACAAACAATTTATTATAGTTTCCCTCCCCAAATGATAAACTAATCTTCCCTAACATAATAGAAACTTCAAGGTTAAGTGCTCCGCCTCCACCCCAGACCCACAGGTGAAACACAGAGGTTATTAATTTCCCCATTTCTATTTAATATCTAAGTGAACGACATATCGATCAACGACGACGCAATTTTATTGTATGTACCAGACGACACGAAATTTGGCAACTCACTAATTCTTTCATTGCCAAGAGCACTAGACAGGCCTCTTAGCTAGGGACTGGTTCTGGGTGAAATTGCATAATGTGCAAAATGGAGGCCGTCTCTTCACTAACAAACTCAACATTAAACAAACAAATATTCTTACAAACTGAACAAATCCTTGGTCTCAACACCAAGTATCTTGGTGTCACGTTGGATAAAGACTCTTTCCGACGACATGTAACACGCATACAGTACTTTATTAAAGCCACCTCGTTGTGACTATTATTACATAAGTAAATTAAGTAGATCTAACAAATTATTTTCTCTCTACTTCTATATTAACTATATACCCTGCCCAATTTGGTTTGCAGCTAAAACACGTAAACAACTTGAAATCTTACAGAATAAAACACAGGCAAATCTTATGCACCGATTGGTATAGTACCGATCTCAGACACTATTAAATTTAGGAATAATGCAGCAGTTCATGCAAAAACTGTCGAAAAATTTCTTAAAACATTGACACATCAGTAACCCCTCGGTAAAAGATCAGTATCTCAACACAGACCAGAAACATCCTTTTAAATTAGACATAATATCTCAGGTAAATCTGTTCATAGTTTTCTCTTTCTAGCATTTTTCAGTTATTTCTCACATCAGACAGCAACAACCAGAGGGCTCCAAAGCCGTACAGTTGATAGCAGCCCTCACACACGGTTTATGTGATAATTTACCCCTCCGGGTCCAAGTCAACACTTTAACCTGTCAATCAGGTTACTCCCTCTCGCTCCGCGAAGCAGTGAAAACCTCACACCACTCTGATCACTTAACGTACCACGATAAGCTGCAGCCCCATTGGGCGGTCAGTACAACCCTCCTATAATGGCTAGGGAATCTCATATTAAACTCTAGCTCTGATCATCATTAACTCTCTGTTTAAATACCAAGTTCTGTTTCATCTGTAATTGTAATTTTATTTCTTGTAGTTAAATTTTATTTCAATTTCTTCTTTCTAAATAATTTTAAAGGGCAAGTTTTAGCAATCATATTCATCACCCTCAAGACAGCAGATAAAAGCCTCACGGGCTAGTGCTCAAAAACAAAAATCAGCTACTATCGCATATAAAAGATACTATAAAGTGCTTACACTTTAGTTCAGGCAAAATAATGAGTGTACCAAAACGGATTATTTTGGTTGGAAATATCAAGAGTTTTTCTAGGGACCGATCATATACTTAGAATTAGACAGAGATTCGTATTATTGAAGGTTTGAATTAGCGACAGTCAAATATATGTTCATTAATTGTTTTTCCTGGTGTAGCGCTTTTTTAATTGTAGCTCATTTTCAATACGTATTTAGTACACTGATTTAAAATAACTTTTAAACAGCGATGTATATCTCCAGCCCGCTGAGGTCCAAGAGCTAACAGTCCCGTATCTTGAGTAGAGCACGAGAAAGACTTTTCTTGCTTATGGCGAAGTATAGTTGAACCGTGAGCTATTGCTCGATCTCTGGGAGATTCGACGGGCTTTCGTAGTGGTCAAGCTTCCAGTTGGTACGGTAAATGTTATTCTTTTTAAACGACCAAGTACATCTTCAACTGCGGCTGATATTTTAAAGTTTAGATGGAGTTGCCAGTGGCAATCCATCAACCAAAGTAAACGCCGTATCAATGATACGGGGCCTCAACATGTAATAACACAATTCCACTAACATGACTGCCATATCTAAGAAACGGACTGAAGAAATTTTGATGCAAGGTGCATCAGAGCTAGCTACGCCAATGTAAAGTCTCAAACGCAACGACTTGTTCCCGGGCACTAGAGTTTTGAGAGCTCTGAAGCCCGTATCTTGAATTATATGAAACTAAGATTTCCATGCTTGTGAGAAAGAATCCTAGAAAAAACCTCCATTGTTCATGACCTGTGGTGCTAGTCGATGTGCCTTCGTGGTGGTTATGCTTTTGAATGATACGGCAGTTGTTACACTTTGTAGTTGCTAAAAGACGTCTTCAACTGCTGTTTTAAATGCTATTATTTAGATTTTCGATGAATTAGCTGCTCTATTAGAATTTTGGATCTAGCAAGGGATCTGGGATTTGCTTCGAATTAATTTACTGTTGTTTATAAAAAAAATTAGAAGATGAAAATAAATTTAATAATAGGTAAAAAAATTCATTACTTTCTTAGATTGGATTGTCCAGGAATCCAAAAATAAAGGGAGAGAGGCTGGTAGTTATCATGGGAAATTCTTCTTGCTCTAAAAATTAGTGATGTGGGCTATTTGGATAATTTTCTTGATTTAACTTGTGGAGGCTATATTGGTATCTGTGTTGAATACTTTGGAAGAAATTAATTACTAAATTATTCAGAGGATTTTAAATGAGTCGCGTTAATCTATCTTCTAATATTCAGAGACAGTTAGCGTATTTTAATCTAATATTCGTCCCGTTATGTTGTGTAAAAGTGAATGGCGGAAGGAAAACGAGGGTTTACGTATTTTTTCATACTGGAATTGGTAAAATCAAACAAAAAATTCTCTTATATGCAAAACTTTAAAGAGCACTGTACTAAAAACTTCCATTCATAATAGGTTTTTCGAACGTAAATTGGGAATACATATAATAATATTGGGGAGTTACGGAACATAAACACCTTACCATTTAAGTAAAAAGTTTTTTTTGTTTATTTTTTTTTAACATTTATAAACTTCGTGCACCACCGAACGTATAACACGGGGGTAAACAACACAGACAGAAGAAAGGATTACAACACAAACATCCTTGCCTTCTCCGGGATTGAAAAACGTTTAAAACACCATAAACTGAACGAATAAATTATATATTTCAAATACACGATTAAAATTTCAAGGCCAAAGGCAAGATCGAACTCATGACACGCCAGGCACAAGCGCGAAACCTTGAACACGATGATTAAAGGCCCTACCACACACGCATGCTTGAAGAAGCCGGTTAGGACAATTTTTTACGCAGCTGAGGTTGAAGGGTTGCCGTAAACAAAACGACAGCTCTGACGTGAGACACGTTCTATCCCACATTGAAAAATTACTCGCCAATTTTTTTGCTTCAGAAAATGAACATCCAATATTATTTCTTTTATTTCACTTGCGCTTTTCGTTGATAGGCGTAAACAGAAATTCAGCACATTCTGTTTAAAATATTACATGGCTTTAAAATATTATACACCATCAAAATATTATGCGCCAATATGCCTCGTTTGACGAAACCGAAGCTCTCTCTGCCATCTTTACCGCTATCTTGTTTATGACGAAGGGAGCCAAAGAGCCCCTTTGACTGGAATTCAAGCAACTTTTTGTTTTCAAAGACTTTTTTACTCACGGGGAATTCTTCACAGCTCCGAAATAATCAATTTCCAAAGCTTTTTTGTTATAACAACAATCCATTTTTATAGAACAATATAAATATAATGTTTTAAAGAAACAAGTAAAGATTCAAACGAAGATTTTTTTTTTTTTTTTTTTGTATTTGGACAGCACTGCAGAAATCAAAAGCAACAGAAGGTATTTTCATTAAAAAAATCCTTTAAAAATGCTTTTGTGTACACAATAACTCTTGTGTTGAACATATCCTCCACGGCACAATCAAAATCACCTACTCATGCAGAAATTAAGACCCTGCAATCATGCATATAATGAATGCCCTTATAAACATTAATCTCAGACTAAATTAAGATTTCTACAAATTTTTAAGTGGGCGAACACTTTATGCATTTCAACATGAATGGATGTTAAAAAGAATGTTTATGAAGACTACTTATATAGTATATTTTCATCTTTCTCAAGTAACCTTCTATTTTCATGCTGTTTTCACTTTCCTATAAGCCCTGCAAAAAAGGTGCATTTCATCATTTAGCTGTGCATTGTAAGTAACATATTAAAATTAATTGATATATTAAAAAGGGAACGTTTAAATAGTTAACTTAAGCAGTACTAGAGCTTTTGTGTATTGAATGGTCTTGCTTCTTCTTGATGTCACCACATCTGTTGTCTGTTTACCACGTTTGATTACAAGTTATCTGGTTTCCGACAATTCACAGGCTAGTAATTGATGGTGTCTGGTGATTCCGTTCTGCATGCCCACCTTTCTGAGATAAACATTCTGCGCGTAAATCTGCGCAGATTTTCAGCGAGGAAACATGCGCCAAAATATGCGCAGATGACCAGGGAGGAAACTAGCTCTTGAGGGGCTAGACCCGTGATTACCAGAGTGGTCTATATAGACTCCCAGGGGTCTATGACGATCTGCAAGGGGTCTACGACAGCAAGAAAACAATTTGGGGGTGCATGAGGTGTAAATGGGGTTTACGACAGTTGTTCTCAGTAAACCAGATCGTGATTTTAATTTTAAAAGAATATTTAACCAAATGGAAACCAGATTTTACCTATTTAACACATTCATTTACTAAATTTAATGAGACTAATTTGCAGTTATATGACAGCATAAATTTTGTTGAAACTAAAACCACCATTTCAACATTTCTTGCCAGAATTAAGCTAAAGAAGCATAATATTGGGCATAAAGAATTTTTCTTGTTTCTCAATTGGCCACAGACAATCTGGCAGGAAAATAACGTTTTAACCTACGTTTTACATTTAAATTCTCTTTATTCAGATTTTGAAACTAGGATTGAGAATGCATTTACTTGACAATTACTATAGAAAGCACTGAATTCCTATGGTCACATTGAAAAAAAAATGTTATACTACAAGAGGTAATAACTGATTGGAATAGGAAGCAACGGGGGGGGGGAGGGTATTTAAGTACTGTTTAGAAACTGATGCCAGCAATTTTGGCTTTCAAGAGCCTGTCATTTATTCTGAATAATAGAGTATTGGAGAAAGGTTTTAGTTGCTTTTCCTAGAGAAAGAGTTTTGGCGCGGTTGTCGGCTTAGCACTTCTAACCGAGGATATTTAGGGTTTGTGACGAGGCTATCCGCGGCAAGTTTCAATTAACCCTCTCGGGTAACTTTGGGGCCAGCATTTATTCTATTTCACAGCCTCTTCGGGAAAAACACGAAATAGCTATATGCTAATGAGTTCGACTATATAAAGTCAAGATTTCGTAAATGTTAGGACAAAGAGAAGGAATACTCAAACCATTCGTAAGTATCGTGCCCGGGTTACTTCAACGAGCTTAGCGCGCATTAGATATTATTAACCATTAAAGGAATCAAAGGAATTAGATTTAGTACCGACCTGACGTTAGCAAGAAATCGTCTCCTTTGTCAATTCTGATAGCTGAGATTTCTTAGTAGAGAATATTAGATTTGGAGGTTAGATTTGAGTATTAGGATTAATCTAGGTATTGGATAATCACTCCGAGGTTTCCACTTATAGTTTGAACTTGTATTTGTTATTTGTGTGTTATCAATAAATACTTGTTATTATGGCTTTCGTTGGTGATGATATGTTTCCTCCCACACTTAGAGACGCGGGCAATGTGAACTCAGTCCAAAATAGGATGGGTACACGACAGGTTAAACCTGACAAAATTGATGACAAATGTTGAAAATTTGTTATTGAAGCCCCAGATTCATCCCTATCGTGATAAACATTTGTTTTTTAATCAGTTATTTTATGCATCACTTACATTTTAAATTAATTAACATGTGTTTTTTAAGTTTCACTGTTTCCCAACTTCCCTACAGTTAAATATTTAAAAATAAGTAGCTTTATACCAGGCTGTTATAAACACATTTAAGTTAATAAATTGCCAAAAATTTAATATTACGTAAGCATACGAATATTAAAACGAAAACCTACCTCAAAACGAAAAATATGGCAAGGGGTCTATGAAACAAAAAGTTTGGGAACCTCTGGGCTAGACGCCTGTTCTAAACATCCCCCCCCCCCACACACACCAGTTCCTGATTGCCGATGCTATTTTTAGGTCGAGGCGAAACCGTCTTTTTACAAGCTTTTATTTAACTTGCAATGCATGTATGTATGTAATTTGTTCGGGTGGAATCTTGCAACTCAAATTTTGAAGTTGATATCTTCAACTCATTGAGCTGAAAAGTTGTATACACATTTAATTTGGATGACAATGCATGTTTTGACCACTTATATTTCGATATTGCAATTAGTTCAAAAGATATTAATTAAAAACCTTAAAACTCATAATTGTTTTACTCATGTGCGCTGTTTTTTCCCGCTATGCTGGGTGACGCAAAATGAAGAAGGAAGAGGGAATTTTTTTGGGGAGTTTGATAATTATCTAATTTTTTAAAAAAAAACTCAGACAAAAAATAATTACAGAATCGGAAAGATTATTTATTTCGCCACGATATGGTACAATTTTTTTTTACAAAATAATGATATTTGTATTTTATGCAAGTTTTTTAAAAATGTGTTAAAATTGTTGCGTTTTTATGAAAACGATTTCTAAATCGTAGCGTATGAATTTATTTTTGTGTTATTAAAACGATATTCTACACTAAATAAGTTCGTGCCTTTTTCTTTTAGAAGTCATTTTAAAAATAAAATGTCAAAAACTTTTTTTTAAATAATTTTTCAAAAATACTCAAAATTTTAATTAAACATTATATAATTTCTTCATTTATTAAAATAATGGCATGAATCTTTTTTTCTGATTGTAGAGCATATTTATTCGTAATTAAGGTGAAGATTGGAAAAAGTGCTTAAACATTACGAATTTTAAAAAAGTTTTTGTGTTTTTGATCTCTCTCTCTCTCTCTCTAATACACTTTTTACGAGAATAAAAATTTTTATTTAAAAATTACCGTGTTTTGCAATCAATATGTGAAACTTAGAAATCAGAACTTAAAAATTAAGCCCTAAAAAAAAATCAAAAACTTTAATAAAAATCGTGATTTTACGGTAAGTTTTGGCTTGGCGTTGAAAACCGGTTTGGCACCCAATGACTATCTGTTTCATCTTGCATTTGAAGTCTGCACAAATAGGGCTATACTAGAAAAGATGGTGCCTATAAATAATCAAAATCAGCGAATTTGGCAAGTAAAAAAAAAAAAAAATGCGAATGAAAAATTTATTTTTGTTTCATTTTCACTGTACAAGTTTTAATTTAAAGAATTCATTTTAAACATGCGCTTATAAAACAAAAATTTCTGTAATATTTGTGAAAAACTTGATCGTTTTTATTCCGTTATCATTATTTTAAATGTAGTGCTTTACATTAATATTTTTTAAGTGATAAGCATTGTTTTCTGTGAATCATTAATCGAAATTTTTGAATCGTTAGGTATGGATTTCTCAAAATTCTGACGAGTAAATCCTCTGAACTAAAAAAGTTCGAATACTTTGCTCTTTTAAAATCAATGATTTAGTAAATTAAGTAAACAAAAACTTTTTCTTTTTTTCTCGTATTTAAAAAATGCTCGCAATTTTAATTCAACATTTAATAAACTTGTAAAATCTTGTAATTTTAAAAATTTCTACTTAAAATCACAGATTTCATTTTTTATTAAAAAAAATTTAATTCTCTTTGATTTTAAACACATATGCTAATATCAACAATTTAATCAACAAATGATCGGATGTTTTCCCTCTTTTCATGAAATAATGCACAAAATTGATTTTAGTTTATATTATAAATGAAAAAAAAATGCAGGTAAATATTCATGTATGAATAATGCATAATACATGTGAAATAATGCATAAATAGATTGTTTGTGTATTCATTTTAATGCTTTTTAGATTTGATGTGTGAAGATCTCTACCTTCGATTTTAAAGGTCCTTCCACACTATTTGCCGAGAACTTCCTGTTTTAATTGTCATGTCGCATGGTTAAGTGCTGAAAAGACTAGGCCTCAGTCCCCCCTCAAAAGAAAAATTTTTTCTGATTTTTTAAAAAATACTCAAAATTTTATTTGCACATTTAATAACACCCAAAGAAATTTTTTAATAGGTAAGACCATTTATTGCGCCCCGATACGGTTTAAAAAAAAATTTTTTTTTTTACAAAACCATAATGCTTTGCCTATTTTATGATTTCTTCTAAAATAAATAAACATCGATGCGTTTAAATGAAAATTATTTTCAAAAAGTTCATATTTCGATCGTTTGGAATCAGTGATTTAAAAAATAAAATGCCAAAAGCTTTCTTTCTTACAAATTACCCCCCCCCCCTTTTTTTTTCTTTCAAAACAATGATACTTCACATATTTTATGATTCTTTTCTAAAACCAGCGTTGAATGAGATGAACAGGCTTAGAAACCTATCCAGCGATAACTAAAAAGTACAAAATAAATTAAAAGTAAAAAAAAAACTTTTTAAAAAACAAGCTTTTATTTAAACGCGCTAAAAAGAATAAAATAAACTTTTCCAATAAATTTTTTTTATTATAACGTCAAAACACAATTTATATGATATGAAAGCTTGTCGCGAGATTTACCTGAGTAGATTAAAAAACTTGAACCTCTGCAAATTAAATAACTTGATCTGATTTATTTTAATTTGTAAAAATTTCAAACTAAGTAAATATGAGTACTTTAATCTCGCAACGAGCTTTTATATCATATAAATTGTGTAATGACGTTATAAGTTGATAATAAAAACATTTTCAAGAAAAAGTTTATTTTATTCTTTTTAGCGCGTTTAAATAAAAGCTTGTTTTTAAAAAAGTTTTTTTTTTTACTTTTAATTTATTCTTAGGTACATCCGAACTGAAGAAGCCTCCAAGCTCTCTAGTGAAATAGTTATGTAAATTGATTGAATGAGATATGAGAATTATAACATAATAAATATAATTAAATAAAATAATAGACATAGAGAAATTTTCACATTGCATTGAAGTTATATTTTCGCTTAAATTCTGAATTACTTTTAAATACCATGATATATTTGAGAGCATATTCAAGAAACGAACTGCTGCCTTTATAGGAAAAAATTCCCTGTTTTCGATATCAAAAAAATTATGCACATCATAAATGCTGTGCTTATTATAGGCTGAATTGAAATTAATAAATGCTTGTTATTTACAAGTACATATATATAATTAATCTTTCTAATCAAAAATAGTGGTAAACATAGACGTTTCGCTTATGGATATTAATTTATATTGTATTTTAGGGTTAGTGTAATAACCAATGTATCTAAATTCAATTTATTCTAATTAAAATTATGATTCCTTATTTCCAAGCAAAAACTTCTTTTTCTATGTTAATAAGTAGAGATCTATGAAAGGCCTCAGGGGCCTCCATTCCCGAAGGGCCCGAAGATAGCGCTATCTGTGGATGAAAAATTCCTCTGATTTAATTTTTTAAAAAAATATTTTTAATGTTCACACTTAAAAAACCTTAACTCTTTTATACTATAGATGTTGAAAAGTGTAGGTGTTTACGGTCTTAGTGAAGCGTCTTCTAGCGGTGAAAAGATGCATAACAGGTTTCCTCATTTTTACTGGTAATCTACAGTACTCCTTAAAACATAGAATCACCTGGCAAAAATTGATTAAGAAACAATTCTAGTTTTTTATTTATAGTTAATAATAATTGATAAGTGCTGAAAAATTAAATGCACTATTAGAACATCATTTGCAGCTTTTTAACTGTTCCTTTCTGTCAGTTTCATGCTTTCTCCATAGTTCGATGATCCAATTCAATCTTCTTTATGCATCATAGCTTTCGTCCCTAAAGGAGGCAGGTATAAGGGATGTCATTTTCAAAAGTAATCATACATTTTTCAGCTGTTATCAAAGCTGCGCGCTCCCTGTAAAACCGTGACAATTGGTGTAGCCAGTCCGGAGTGGGCCCTGTATCACAATTTGTTTGGATGCCCTATTTTGGTGTCCTTTTATGATGTTGCGATTATCTTGCTTAGATATGTTAGAGCCCCTGTAGCTTGGGGGCCCCATATCACTGATACGGTGGTAGTTACACGGTGTAGCTATACTGATCAGTGGTGTCCAACAATCTAATAAAGTAGCTGCCTCACTTTTTTCGCAGAAAGTTCTAATATACTTGTATTTCGGGGTTCTAAAGTCATCATTAAAAATTCACCTCAAAATTAGACGGCAGAGAATGCAGAACCCTTTTATTTAACATTCGTCTTGCTTTCTCTCTCTACACATACTAGCGTCCTCTCGTGATAAAAATTATATTTTTCTTGGGACGCCCCCGGACAATATCACTGCAACATTGAACAACATTATAATTTCTGCGTATTACTTTAATTATATCTTTTCAGTTCTCTCACTAGAAATGAATAGCGCTATGAAACTGAGTTGATGCATATAATTTGGATTAAATATCGGCAGTTTTTAGCAAAGGAAGTGTAGAGCTCTTTATATGTTAGTGTTTACAGCATTTTCACATACCTTCAATTCATACTGAAGAAAATATTTTTAATGTACATAACGAAGAGAATACTGCATGCATTTCAGCTTCATATTTATTAAAATATCTATTAGAAAATGCACTAAACATCTTATGTTTCAGATTATTCACTTACATATATGAGGAACTAACATTTAAATGATCGAAACATTTTTAAAATTTTGTAAATTATTTATTTGCTGAATTGAACTATAGTTAGTTCAAGTCCCATGTTTAATTTTTCGTTTGGAAAGGGCCCTCATTACTTGATTCGTGACTATTTCAAATTAAACGTGTTGCTTTCTTTGTTGTAGTAAACACTGATCTCTTTTAATGGTTAGAGGCGGGAATTACATTCTAAAAAATACTTAGACATAAACATTTAATTCCAAAAGTTTTTCACAGAGAAAATTTTTTTTTTATATGATGCAGGTACCGATCCAGCACTGTTCCTTCAAAAGTGAGTTTTCTTAAAGAAGTGATTTCCAAGCTAGTGTAATGAACAAGAATTGTTTGTTCACCTCTCACTAAAAGACACGTACAGACGGCACTGTACGTCATCAATGACATCAAGGAGAAAAATCATCGTTTCTTGCCTTGGCATCCAAACGGAATGACACGTAGAACAATTAAATTCAATAAATCGAACAGTGTTCATTCAAATAGTTTAATCCAAAAAAGAACATATTCGCTACAACACAAGTGAAAAATTATCTCAGCAACGAAGAAAATTACACTCTTTAAAAAAGGTTAAAAATTTGCACCGAATATGTATATGTTCCTTCTATATCTAGAATGCAAATGTAACTCTTCCAGATAGACTTAATATAAAGCTAAAGAACAAGTTGATAAGAAAAATTTGTGCTAAATCACAGTGTCAAATATTTTAAATTTATCTCTCATTCTTAAATATAATATAACCCATTTAAAGAATTGCGGAAAACGGGAAATGCATTTATTTTCGAAACAAATCTAAGCAACAGAACTTTAGAATATTACTAATAATAAATTTTGAAAAATTAATATCTTATTGGAACATAAAAGAAAGAATAAGCGTGACTTTATGAGAAAAAAAAGAGTCTACAAGCTCGAAAAATTCTATATCACTCCAATAAGGTTTTAATGTGATACTCTAAAATTTAAGAAAATATTTGAGGTAATGTTTACGGTAAAGAAAAAAACGCTATAGAGAAGGAAAATGTGGTAGCTACCGTCGAATCAATGATTCGGGGGCCCCTACATGTGTAAGCAAAAAATCTTAAATTGTGAAGCCCTCCCTCAAGGAATCCTCAAGGAATTTTGATACAGGGCTTAATCAGGACCAACTATACCAGTGGATTTATAACCTTTCCTTACTTTGAGAATAAAGATCTCATCCTGTGGTGAGACGGAAAATGATTTTAAAGCTTGCTGCTTTGTTGATTCGAATCCTTATTCGGCCGAAAAATAATTCTGCGTAATAAATAAAATTTACTTCTTTAAATCGTACTGTACAATCTAAGACGTATATCTTGGTGAAGATATACTGGTTCAGAGTGCTTTTAAATTACTATATAAATAATTTCAAAAAATTTCAACCGGTAGATTGAAGGAAGCTTTCTTTAAAGCTATGATCCAACTCCACGGCTCTCCCTATTTATTTATTTATGTAGAACAGGGGTGTGAAACTCGCGGCCCCAAAACGAGGATTTTGGCGGCGCGGTCAATATATTGGCACATAATAGTATATAATTAAATATGAAGCTTAATCCCGAAAAATAGGAAGGAGAAGCAGAGTCAAGAGAGGATGTCAAGTGTCAAAGCGTACATGCTAAATTTTTCCTGTTCTTTTATAAATGTTTATTATATAATGTATTATTCAAAATAATCCAACGTTTCTATGAATTTTTATTTTCTTTGCGGCCCACTTTAAGCTAAATCTTGTTTATTTAGCCCAAGTCTGCTTTTGAATTTGACACCCATGATGTAGAAGGACCGTCTTATAGTTTTCAGATGATGGAAATAAGATAGGTATGGTTCACAATAAGCGAATGCATTATTAACTCATCCAAATAACCAATCGAAATTTGAAAATTTTGTAAATAAATTAATCATTGCTGTTTTTTTTATTTATGACTCTTATTGGTGACTTTGTAGTAATTCATGTATGGAATTTTACTAATCCTTTATCTTATTAAGAGTAAGAAATGTTTTAAATAAATTTGTGGGCCTCTTTATTGTTTTTATGTCGAGAATTAAAATAACCGTTCTACCCTGAGAAAGAATGTGAAATAATAGAATTTTTTTAACCCATTTCACTGCCAAGCAAATGTAGAGCTCCTTGCCCAGAGTGTAAATGCTTATTTTTTTTAAAGAAACGAAAATTTTTCAAACGTATTATTATTAAGTTACTGATATAATATTGTAATGGATCTGAAATAAGTCGCCAGATGCGGGAGGGGATCTGATAATGCGAAATCGTTAATCCTGCTCAGGACAATGGAACAAAATTATTAAATTATTGTATTGTCATCAGTCTTGCACAAATGCGAAAAATTTCGAATTAATCTGACTTTTTAAAGTTTGTAAAAAGATTCCGTTTTATACAAGGGAAGCTTATAAAAGAGTGTTAAAAAACACTTGAGATAACTCGTTGCTGGTGTCACTGCATAAATTTCCTATGCTGAGTGCCACTTACCAGTTATCTCCTTGTATTTATTATTATTATTATTAAAAAATTTCATATACAAGGAGATTTTCTTTTCGTTTCAGGTTGTGCTGGCTATATCCAACATACATAAAGGTGAAAAAGTTCAAGTTTAGAAAAAAAATGAAAAATTTCGACTGAACTAGATGTAATTAAATATCAACTATAATATAAATATACAACTATAATACAAACACAACTGAATTTTATTACTTGGAACAGCTTCCTTTCACAGGAAAAAAAAAGGATATACAAAACCATTTCAAATCGTACAGAGCAAAAAGAAAAAGAAAAACGTAAGGAGACTAAATATTTTTGTCCAGTGTGTGTCCCAATAACTCAGCACTTTTTGCTGATCTTTGCTTTAAAGTTCATCATACACAGCAACTATATCAAAATAATTTTAAAATTTAGTAATGCATTTGCCGCACGCTGATTGGACACTCCAATGAGAGGAGGAAGAGGAATAAAAGTCGTCCAAACGATGAGTAGGATGCAATCTGTAGTGAAGATTCGACCTCGTAACACCATCAAGAACGGACACGAGGTTATGAGCTCCCAGGAGAATCTTGATATGATAACGGATCCGCCGCCTGATGCCGTTGGCATCACCCCTACTCCTCCTTCACCAGAAGCGACCTGCCAGCATATCAGAAAGTTACAAAAGATGGTACGATATGCAGACTCCAAGGTTAGATTCCAACAGGAATGCATCGACATCGAAATGTTCGATCGCCGAGACACTGATCCGGTACACCTGGAATCCCTCATTAGAGAGAAAGGCACCGCAGAACTTCATATTGGCATACACTTGGGTGAGTTGAAAAGCTTATTTCCTTTCCCAGTACCTAACTGTTCGCATAACTCGACTAACGGGTTAAATGCATTAAAATCAAGCTACAAGAAACGCATGGCTGAATCCTGCATTCTACCAGCCACTTTCAGCCCAGAAAAGCCAGAGACAACTCAGGCTAAAAAACACTGTTTAACAGCTCCTTTAGCTGAAACTAAAAAACAAAATAAAAAACAACCGCGAAACAAGGCTATTAAGCCAATTAGCTTGCCTCAGGTGGACATCACCCCTGTTCAAAACAAATTTGCAGCGCTCGCGACGATTTCTGATAACTCTGAAAAAGAGAAAGGAGAATGAAATGAGAAAGTGTTTTTCAAGTGTAAACGTAGATGTTGTGAGTAGAGTCTATCGTACCGTTGTGGATAAAATTAGTTCATAAAAGAACTGCGAGATAGCTGAGAAAGAAGTCGCCTATTAAAGGAATCCAATCAAGATATTAAGGAAGCAGCTAGACGAACCTGCCATAACATAAGAAATCAGGTTAGTTTTATTTGTCCCAATTAAGTATAAGTGTGTAGCTGTAATTGTAAGCGTCGACCCTTCGTAGATTCAGATAGGATTCCTTCGTTCATGATTATTGAATCCTTCTCATTCTCCACTGTGTTTTATTGTTCTTAAAATTGAGTAGTATTTGTGTAATCTCTTAATTAAGAAAGGTCAATAAATAAGATTGATTTGTTAATAGAAGTAGTGAATTTATTATGTATCCAACACATCCAGATTCAGGTAATACCCGAAGGGGAGTTGATAATCTTAGAGGTAGCGAAAGGCTACGACAAGCGGATAGCTTGCAAACTCAATTTGAACCGAACCAAGACGTTGGAAATGACGACCTCGTCCAACGCTCACACACAGAGGTAGAGAACTTCCTCTCTACCCACCACGATCAAGAAATTGAAAAAACCACGCCTTCGGAGATATTAATTTTCATCAACAAGTTGAAGTTTAAAAAATCCCCAGGCCTTGATCACGTCTCTAATCGTATGCTCAAAAATCTCCCCATAAAATTTTTATTATTTATTACCTACCTTTGTAATTGCCTTCTTACGTTTAATTATTTCCCTAACACCTGGAAAACTGCCGTGGTCATCCCTATCCTGAAGGCGGATGAAAATCCTGACCTTCCTCAAAATTACCGTCCAATCAGTCTCTTAAGTAGTCTGAGCAAAGTATATGAATTTATACTTCTCCGACGTCTGAATCAACACTGCACTGCTGCTAAATTACTTATACCTCAGCAGTGCGGTTTTCGACCCAAATGCTCGACAGTTCATCAACTGCTCAGAGTAACGGAGTTGATTCATAGCGGCTTCGGCAAGTTTGAGGCCACGGGTATACTTTTTCCGGAAGTAGACAAAGCCTTTAACAAAATTCGGCACGATGGCTTAATAATCTAGCTCATACGACTTGATTTTCCGGCTTCCCTGATCAAGGTCATTCATAACTTCCTCTCCGCGCGCTCATTCAGAGTGAGAGTAGAAAAAACGCTCTCCTACCCTCGACCAATCAGAAGCGGCATCCCGCAGGGGTCATTGATCTCTCCGCTGCTCTTCAACTTGTATGTAAATGGTATCCCGCAAGCTAATCTCGCCCATTTAGCAATGTATGCGGACAATACTGCTATTATTTCACAAGATAAGAGATTCTCCGTGGTGATCTCTAATCTTCAACATTACGTCTTTTTGCTTGAGCTCTGGCTCACGGACTGGAAAATTAAAGTTAAAGCCTCTAAAAGTGCCTGCCTTATGTTCACGAGGCGAAATCAATTACCAGTGGGCCTAACCCCTGTCACCATTTTCGGCCAACCCGTCCCCTGGGTAAATGTTTACAGATAACTAGGGTTGTTTCTTGACGTAAAATTAACCTTCGCCCATCACATCGAACAGGCTTGCCGAAAGGTGAACATTGTTCATAGTATACTTAAACAGCTTCTTTCTAAAAAGAGTAAATTAGCGATCAGGCACAAGGTTTTGCTCTTTAACTCAATCATTAGACCGATCATGCTATACGGTTCCCCCATCTGGGGTACCGCTGGCATGATTCATATCCGTAGACTGCACACACTTTCTAACTCTATTTTGAGACAGATTGTGAATGCTCCCTGGTATGTTAGAAATGAAGTCATTTACCGCGATCTAAAAGTTCAACCCACTCTACCTTACATTAAAAATATTTCAATACGTTTTTTTTGATAAAATTCCACAAGTTCCCAACGAACTCATCCAAAATCAACCTACCTATGACCCGGCAGTGTCTTCCTCGCTCAAAAGACCAAGAGCTCTTCTCGACCATCATTTCGTGAATTTCCCCTTCGCCAAACGGCTTAGGGTGTGATTTATTAGAAATGCACTGGGAACTTTCTAAATTTTAATATTTAAATTTTCATTTTCTGGTCAAATTTTATATTTCATCGTACTTAACGTTTAACTCCCTACTTACTTCTGTAATCACTCTAGCACCGTGCTGGGAGTCATGGTTTAACTATTTTCCGAAGCATGATCCGGCGCGGTCATGAATCGGGTGGGTTACCCCTTCGATTCAATTTTGTGCTTGGATCATCTTCTGTCTCTTTTCCCGGTCACCAGATGGTAGCACGGGACTTGCATTTGTTTAATTCTGTCTTTAATCTCTTTTATTTATTTTTTCATTTTGTAAATGACTTCATTCCCTCATTATTTAACTCTCCCTTTATCTTGAGCTGACACTACGCCCGTTCACGATGTCCCTTTTTTCTACACCACAGCATTTTTGCCGGCATTTGAGTAAGCTTGATTCAATTAAAAATTACTTTTGTTCAAAATTATTTTTCTTATTTCCTATAGTTTTCTTTTCCTCTGGATTTCTTATAACGTACGTTATTCGAAACCATCTGTCTCGGCCGATCATTTTTCCACCGAACGTGCCAGTTGATTTCCACGCCCACCGATAGGATTGAATGGCTCCGCCAATCAAATCACTGGGAGGCTCTGCCCGACCAGGGAAAACTATAGACGCATCACGGCGATAGCCAATCGCATCACGGCGAACGGACTTCGTCCGCTTGCTATCTCTAGTAGGCGTAATGCCACTCTCCATTAACTATCCCTCTTTCTTAAATTTTTTCTTCCTTAACTTTACTTTATGCAATATTAATTTCTGTTATCTATCCTATTAATTCTGATGTGGAGGTACATCCCCTTCGGGGATAGGAACTCCGTAACTTACTCGCCACTTGCCTTGATTGAGATCGGCGGCCTGCCTCTCGATGTCCTCATCATTGTGTTCTGTGATTGGTCGAAAGTGGGTGGGTGTGTCTGAGGGTGTGTCTAAAGCGTTCCCAGTTAGTAGTGACTGTGCGTGTGGAAAAATTAAATTTAATAGAGGTCTGGAAATTTAGAATAATTGGGTTATGGTCTGAACTAAGCTCTGGAATGGAGTTTATACTGGTTCTCCAGTAGAAATGTCTCGTCAGAGCGAAATCTATAGTGGAGGCGGAGTTATAGCCAAATCGTGTGGGTGTGGGCGGGGCTAAGATATCAGTGTCTGTGTTCAGAATTATATCTTTGAAAAAAATGGTTGAATGGTTGATGGTTCACATGATCTCGGATGAGATCTTAATCCCCTGTCTTGGATTATAATGAGCATTAATTTACATTCACTTGACATGTTTAGTGGGTGTTGGGAAAAAATAATATATCTTAGAAAAGAAGATATATTATAAGACTATCTTGAATAATTTTTACAACAGCAAAAATATATTTGTCAGTGGTTATGTCCCAGTGATAACAAAGGCACCCTATGAAATTTGTTATATCATATAAAACCAATTGCACGACGCAATGTATACAAAAATATAAAATTATTTTTTAAAATGAATGGGATATTGTAAATAGTTTTAAAAGAACTGTAATTTTAAACCTCACCGAATTAGCATTTAGAATTATTGCTAAATAATGAAAAAGAAAAAAAATTCCAATGAAAAATAATTGTGTTATTTTTAATATTGAAAGCCAGAAGACTTCAAAATGTCTTAACCCGGAAGCAGGTGCGCTCTCGATACTAACGTTAATGACCCTGCGAGTGACTCAATCACCCCAATCCTTTTTTTATAATTATTCTTAGTATACACGATAAAAACCGTAATTCCAGTGAATAATTTAACTAAGAGAAAGTATATTTACCTACCTTCACTTTTCAATTTTCCTTTGATAATTTGAGAAAAAATCTAATAAAATTGAACTTAAATGATTCAAATGTGCATGACCTTAATAAAGGACACAGACCAAACACTTTTCACTAATATTACAGGAATGTTATTTGCAAGCAAAACTGTCATATTTTGTTCAAGCTATTGTAGTTTTAATGTCCTTTGAGTATATTTTTGACAAGGCGCAGTGTGTCTTGTGGTCACATGGCTTCAGATTTTAGTTAATGAAGTTCTTTAGGAAGCATTTGAAAATAACCTTTTCGTTTCATGCTAATCGCTTTTCTGAAATTAACTTTCGATATCAGCCTGTATTTTTGTGTGTGTGTGTTTCATCACCAAAGCATTTTATCTAAAATTGGTTGGAGATTTCCAGATGAGCAAAATTCCTTTACTGCTGTCCTTAAACGTTTCATTGCCTGGATTGAGAGAGTGAATATTAACGTCGCCCTGTTCAGTTACAGGAGGGCTTTTGGCGACGGACCTCATAATTTAGAACCTTGGTCTAGTGATGCAGACGACACCTAAGCTGGCGCCCCTTCTCCTAATTACCACATCAACGGACGTTTGAGCTACCCACAGATTTGACGTGCATCATCCCCCTACACGGCGAATATTCAGTTGTACTGGGCTCGAACTCATGACACGCTAGTCATGATCCGATACCTTGACCACTTAGCTACAGCGACCACTCATCCCCCGGACAGAAAGACCTGAAGACCTGTACAGAGACTGCGGAACAAATTTTACAAGGAGTTACGAAAGTGGTTTTCTGCTGAAGTCAACATTTATTTAGTACGAAGCACTCGTTGGGAAAGTTCGAGTTGTAAAGTTAAAAACTCCCTTCGATGAATTTGAACGACAAATTCATAAACTATATATGCTGCCAATTGAGAATTAAATATAGGACTGTAAAATATTCGGTTTTTCTCTTTACTTGTTATTTAGTTTGCTTTATATTTAGTTGATATTCTTGTATTTTTTATTTTGAGTGTAACTATTTAAGGTATTACAAATGTATGTGTTTAATATGTAGTGCTTACAATTTTTTTTGGAAAATCGTATATAATATAAAACTTATTTTCCCTTTTGAATTGTCATGTATAAATTTTAATGTTGTGTAATAAATTTTATTATTTAGTATTAATATTGCCTATTTCTATATAAATTTTCTTGAAGTTGTGATTTGCTCGAGATATTGCGTGGACAGCAGTACAAATTTAAAGTTCCTGTAAGACTATCAGCTGGCACTATGTTAAGGATATAGATGGCGCAGCTTAGACAGTGGTGACATAAGTGTGACTTGACAGAGAGTGAGTGCAAGTGTGAATGGAGTTCATGTGTGTGAGGTATCCTGAGGTGCAAAACGTATTTAATAGTATAAATAAAGTTATTTTTATTATACAGTGGAGGTTTTATTATAGATAGCGTCGTCAGTACAAGACGGATATGTAAATCTGAAAAGAGTTGGGTTTTGCTAACTCTATGTTATCAAACATAATTAAAAATGAAGAGTAAATTCAGGAAATGTTTGAATGGATTCTTGAGGATATTTTCGTTTCATTGACTTTTATTAAATACCTGCATATATACATATTTATGTAAAAAAAATAAAACTTACTCTATTAAACTTAATTTTGTTGAATATATGTTTTATTTTTTCAATATTTTTTTAAAAAGTTTTTTTAACCCGAAAAAACATTTCAGTCTCTTCTGTTTTGTGTTCAACGATTTTCACTGTAGTTTAAATGTAATGTATTTTTATATAGTTGTATCATATTTTTAAATGTTATACAGGAAATAACTGCCGTGGATCTTTCTGTTTGTATATGTATATTTCTTGATATATAGTCACTTTTCTATACACACTCTTGGGTAGTCATTGTAGACTTAGAAAACCCAACGAAGAGGACGCTGCACTTCTGAAGCTTTCCTGCACTTGTGAGGGATTTGAATATGAACCATTGAACATTGAGAGAAACCATAGGAAATTTTGTAATCATAAAACTTTTTTTTAATTTTATAAATTTGTGTGTGTGACGTGATGCCAACAATATTGGGATAAAACTATGGACTCTGGATTCTTGAAATTCCTCTCTGATAGGTAAATAAACATGGAATATTTTGATCTTTAGAACTTTGCGATTGAAGCTTTTGTTGTCGAAACCCGGGAAAGACACTTAAGAATTTAGATACATGAAATAGAAAGCTAGAAAACGTAAATTAGCCAGTTCAATAATTTATACTATAAGGCGAGAATTAAGAAAAAACATTACAAAAAATTGAGCCTTTTTTTATAAATAGAAACATATTAAAAAAACTTTAGAATTCCTGTTGGGCTGGTGACACACTGATACCGAAAGAATTCTGATCAACTTTTAACTAAACCAACTTAGTGAAATATTGAAGAGGATATTTCATTTATTATAACAAAGATCTAAATGAATTATGTTTCGTAAAAAAAAGGAAAGAAAATTTGTGGAAAACAAAGTTTGTTGATATTAAAAACAAACAAAAAAATATGGAGAAATTCGCTGGATTTCAGATAGATTTCTGTGTGGCAAAAAATATATAAAAACTTAATGATTTTATTCAGTTTGATGTTTCTTATTCGAATTTAATCGAATGGTGGTTTAATTATTTGATGTTGTACTTAAGAATACTGTTTCAAATTCCTGTAAATACATTTTTAAAATATATGGATTTATCTGGAAATGATCTGCTTAAATTGTTTTTACAGAAACTTCTTTCTTTTTAGGAGCAAATAATTAGCTAATTTATTAAAATATTGCACACTCCTAGAACTTTTACTCTAATTTTCGAAAGAAAACCTCATTAAAGTCAGATAATATTTTTCAAAATAGAAAATTTATTTCATACAAATTATAACTACTAACATTATTTAACCCCTTAACGCCTGATTAAAATCTACGCGCTTCCACCGCGACGCACCACACACAGTGCCAGTTCAAACTTTTCTCTCAAAATCAGTAAATCCCTTGGCAGATCATTTTATTATATTCTAAAGCAGATATGCTCAACCTTTTTCCCCACCGGGCCACATTTATATTTATATATTTCACGCGGGCTGCAACATGAGAATAATGAGAAAAATACTAGAAAACCGAAGCAAAATTGGTCAAAATATTAAGAGGGGATAGTGGCTTGCGAAGTTTTGAAATCGCATATTTTGACGTACTTTTTTCGATTCCTTATAAACCAGTAAATTCTTCTGCCTTTAATATGAATTTCTTACAGTTCAAGCAGCAAAGTACAAAGTTTAAAATAAAAGATTTTGCTATAGAATTATTGTACTTCTTTTAAATACCATAAAGTATGAGTACAAAAGTAATGAAAACTAAACATCTCTCTCTTTCTTTCTGTTACCCACAAGATAACTTTGAAAGACTTAAGGCAGATCCTCTATTTTTATATAAAACTAAGGCTTAAGAATGCCTGTATACGGTATATATATACCCCCAATTTAAAATTTATATCCTACTTTTGAATTTAAAAAAAATGAATTTGAAACAATTTAAATTCACTATTTTTGTGCTATTCATCAAATTACAAAATAAATTCTACTGATTCCATCCCAAAAATGGAGGCATACAGAATACAGATTTACGAGTATATTGAACATATATAATATCTTAACTCTGCAACCGATACTTTTTCCAATCTTGTGGGGAATCCTGAAACTGAGAAAAATCAAGTTTATAGATTAAATTTTAATTTTTTGACTTTAAAATAAATCCTTTTGCACTTAAAATGTATCCATTTCATACATTGAGGCTTCGTTTTTTATAAAGTGCTCATGCATATATCTTTTTCTGTCTCTCAGGAGCATTTTTGGGGGGGGGGGGAGAGATGTAGACAATTTCCGCTCCCTTTATTCATGCCTGAAAATCAGAAATAATAGAAAAATACTTCATTTTTAAACCCGGAAGTTTCATAATATCTACGCGATTAGCTAGTTCATCATCACTGTTGCTTCATTTCGGACCAATATCGTTGTTTTCGGAGATATTGATATTTTTGGTCAGTAATTCAATTCTAAGCTGTAAAACTGATATGTCCACCTCATCACTTGACCGGAATTTAAAACTATGTGGTGAGTCGCCAATAGACCTCATATTGCTTCAAAGTGCGAGATACTATTTTAAAACAAATAAAAAAATTCCAAACAGAACCTAATGCGACTAAATCTGTTTTCTTAACTTTTCTAAAAGTCAAGTAATTTTTGACACATTTTCTGTTGCTGGGAGCTTAATTATAGTCATATTTCGACGAGGTTTGCCTTTACAACGTTCTTAACAATCTTCATAAATTTCTTTAAATGTTTTGGAAAATTGAATTTTCTGAACGTTCCAAGGTACTATCCGTTCCGCCGGTAATAAGAACGCCGTATAATTTCTTAGTGCATTTGGCCAAGACCAGGTCACGTGTAGCCCGCGAGTTAGGTATCAATGAAAAAAAGCCTATGGAATAAATTTACTGATAGCCCCACGAAAAAGATTCGGACTCTCAGGTATTAATGGTGACGACGCACAGGACAACTACACGGAGATTAACGCTCCAACCGCTCTTCAGCTTATCACACTTTCAAGTTCGT